>BQKN01052991.1:0-28889 GCA_022839385.1 Asparagus kiusianus | reverse complement strand
TTATACCACGTAGATCTGCTCGGATCTAGATCACGCGGTGGTCCACGGTAAACAACCCCGGCGCAGGCAAACAACCCACAAAAGCTAGAGACCGGATAACAGGATCTTGTGATTTGTTCGACAAAAGAGAGAAGTTGTAATTTTGATTTCTTTGTTTTATTTTGATTTTCATTGTAAGCCGGATCTTATAAAAAGACCGGATCTCTTTGTAACGTATAAAGTTGTTATCTGAGTGCAATGGAATCGATAATGAAGAAAGCACCAACTTTTCCCGCGAACAATCTGGCGACCACAGTGGGAGCCACCGATCTCGCTGCCGAGATCGGAGCGTCGTATCCGCGGATCTCGATCCCGGTCGTGGAGGAGGTTGAGTATGAGTTCGACCAGCAGAAGTACGAGGAGTACGTGTCCTCGTCTGGATCTACCTCCTCCCCCAAGTCCAAGAAATCCCAGAAGTTCTCCTCCAGGAGAAAAGTCCGTTGGTGCGAAGAAGTCGAAGCCACCAACGACAAACTCACCCCGATCGACGCCGAAGTTGCGTCGGGTGAAGTCATACCGGCCTCTAAGCAGTTCAAATCCGCCGTTGAAGGCGTGGTGACTCTCTCTAAGAGAGCCCGCCAGAGGCAGCGTCAACGCCTTGCGAAGCAGTTCGCTAAGGCCATGGAGTCCGTTGACGGGGTCCGCTACCATGCGGATCTGAAGAGCAAACGAGGCAAACAGCCTCAACAACAAGTGAAGGGTGGTTCCTCCAAGCCATCAACTATGGAGTGGGTCCGTGTCAAATGGAATCGCTCAACGCTGGAGGAGCGTATCCGCAAACGTCGCGCATTATCTGCACAAGCGCGGGCTAAAGCTGAAGAAGCCCGTCGGAAGCTGCAGAAAGAGGTGGTCAAGAAGCCACCATCAACTCACAAGGTTTGGAGTCCGAAGTCTGAAGCAATAATTCAGACCAAGGAGCAACAACCGCAGCCTCCGAAGATTCAACACCCGACAAATCAATCCAAACAGCCGGTGATTTCTGCAACTGCTCTGGGAGATCTCACAGGACCATCCCAGAAGAGAAAGTCAGTTTTAGAGCGCCTCGGTCCACTTCCTAAGGAACGAGGCAAAGCTCTAATCCAAGAACGCTTGGGGCCAATGAAGAAGTCCCAAACAATTCAACATGCTGGGGGTCGCCGCAACCCTCAACACTTGGAGAAAATCGCGGCACCCAAGAGCACAACTTTGCGCATCGAAGTGCAAGAGCCCGCTGAAGATTCATGCTCACAAAGGCGTGTTTCAAGGCGTGTGACTCTGGATGGTCCGAAGAAGACAATTCATCCTCAGAAGGAAACGTTGTCGTCTGATGACGACGACGTTATACCTGGGAGAGCGTGCCAACACACGATAGGTTGCTCCAACCTTCAAACGGACGAGCTGTACTATCGTGCCGGGGGTACGAGTAAATCCAGAAAGAGGAGCCCTCGAAGGTTCGAGACTCAGTGTCCTTGCTCGAAGCTTATTCGGGCGGTACTATCGGAATGCAACTGTGTCAAGACAGTCCCTGAGAGAGTTTCTGTGTTCGAAAGACTCAGCACTGGAGCGCCAAAACCAAGGCATAGGCGTTTCCAACGAAGAAGAACGATGGTCAAAGACGGTGAACACTCAAGGGTCACCGCCAATATGACCAGCACAGGAATATCGACTCATGATAACCCCGAGGCGATTCCAGAAATACCCCGATGAGTAACTCGTCTTCAGTCCGGAGCTATCATCCGTGCAACGTATGGTAGGGTTCGAACAAGAGTACCTTCGGGAGATGAAGAATCAGATGCCGGCTCAGCAATCGCATCTGATAACACCGTGTCCAGTGAAGGACAGCCCCGCGAGTCGTTCATGATAAGCGCGGAGCAAGTGGCCAAGATGCTTGAAGATGCCATGGCCAAACAATAGAAAACCTTTAGGTTCGAAATGCAAATGGCTATGCAGAACATGAGAGAGATGTATGACCAACAGATTCAGGCATTGAGGAACCAACAAGGCGAACCAAGTCGTCCTAACCAGAACAACCTGGAAGATGAAGACACAAATGAAACTCGTAATGCCAATAACCCTCCCATCAACGCGGGGGGTGGTAACGAGAATTCTAGTGAAGACACAGGTGAAAGCCTAAAAATTAAAAATCTCGAGAGCAAAATCAATACATTGATTTTCGCTCAAGAGACGAAAAAGACAGGCATTCCTTGTCCATACCCAAGAGAGTGGGAATCAATCCCATATCCGGCGAAGTTCAGTCTAATTAACTTCACGCCGTTTAATGGGATGGGTTCACCTACTCAGCATTTGATTTATTTCAAATCACACTTGGGAGTCATCTCTGGTAATGAGCCTCTGATGGTGCGGTCATTCGTTGGCACTCTTCGCGGAGCCGCCTTCGATTGGTATCATCGCCTCAAACCAGGAAGCATAAACAGCTGGGACGACATGGAGACTAAGTTCCTCACAAACTTCTTCAATGACGATACCGAGATCTCTATCGGATCGTTGCTTGATGAGAAGCAGAAAGACGGGGAGCTAGTCGATACCTTCGTCAAGAGGTTCCAGAACAAGGCGATGAATTGCCGGGACCCGATCACTGAGGAATTCATCCTCCAGACCTGCCACAACAACCTTTCATTGGATGTGTTGGAAGCAATGGGCACAGCACCATCCAAGACCTGGAAGGATTTGAAGGTTCGAGGAGAGCAAGCTGAGCGATTCCTCAGGAGAAAGAAGGCGGAGAGAGGCCAACCGGCAGCAAATCCTCCGAAGCAGAACTTCAACCAAAAAGGGAAAGGTAAAGCTCATGCCAATGCCGTTGATGCTAACCAAACTTTTCAATTGCAACCTCAGCAACAGCAGCAGCAACGAGCGCCACAACAATCGCAGCCGCATTGGCAGCAACGGTCTCAGAAGCAAAAGTCTTCGGAGCCGAGGTTTCCCAAAGTCTACTCCTTCAAGGATGATGAAGTTCCCGGCATCTTCAAGTACTTGTTGGAGAACAACAAAATCCAGTTGCCGGCGATCGTAGATCACGAAGGAGCCACTAAGGTGACGGACCCGAAGTACTGCGTGTACCACAGAGCGGTCCACCACCCAACGAAGTCTTGCTACCACCTCAAGGACAAGATCCAGGCATTGATCAACGTAGGAGTCATAACCCCGAAGCCTGCAAAGAATGTGGGAGCAAACGCGGTGTCAATCAGTTTTGGATCGGTGCCTACAACTTGGTTCGAGCCAAAGCGCGTCACCAAAGTCGGGATGAAGACGGTGAATGATGACCCGCACGGACAACGCCAAAAGGGACTGGTGCCACACACGGCCCCAAATGGTGAAATTCTCTGGGTTCACCCCGACCTGATTGAAGATGAACAATGGGCTGGATCGTCATCCAAGAAGAACTCAAAGGGTAAAGGGAAGTCTTGCTATGGAGTCTCTGCCATCCCAGGAGAAGATGACGAAAGAATCCCCGCTTTCCCACTTTCCGACGAAGAACAGGAAGTCTTTGCGACCCGGAGTGGAAACGAATATCACTTCAAATATCCATCTCCTGGCAATCAATTAGCTGAGCAGGGGGTGACAAAACAGGGACCAGCCAAAACTCTCACAGAGCTGGGGGTGATTACGGCTCCTAAACCGGTTGAGGAGGTTCGACGATAGCCGGTAGATAAACAAAAAGAAAAGAGGCCCGAGGAGGTTCAAAATCCGAAGCAGACTCGTTTCAGTCGTCCGATTGGAAAAGATAAACCGGAAAGTTCAAAGACTCCGCGCGTCTTCGACATTATGGCTCAGCTAGCCAATATTCCAGCGCGGATAACGCTATATGAGCTGTTGCGGCTATCTAAGGAGACTAGAGAAGCCTTGCAGGAGGCCTTGGCTGACTCAGAAACATTCCTCACACGGATCAAGTCGGCGCCTGAAGAGTTAGAACTGTTAGCCCAACAGTGCAATGTGGCAGCTAAGAACATTCCCTGCATCACCTTCACCAAAGAGGACATGCAGACGAGGAATTCAAACCATGATCGGCCCCTGTACTTCGTCGGGTACATTGGTTCCAGCGAAGTCAACCGAATCCAAGTGGATCCGGGTTCCGCTGTGAGTATTATGCCGCTTCGCCTAATGCATAACCTGGGCATTCCAGTCAGCAAGTTGGCGTCTACAGGCACGGTCATTTACGGATTCAACACCAGCGGGTCAAGGCCTTTGGGTAAGATCCGGATAAAGTGCCAAATGGGCGATCTAAAAACGGAGGTCACGTACTACGTGATTGATGCTGAGACATCCTATAACTTACTATTGGGTCGGCCTTGGATCCATAGTAATGTTATAGTTCCCTCTACCTTACACCAGTGTCTGAAATATGTTGACACTGATGGAAAGGTTAGGACGGTGGTCGCGGATAAGCAACCATTCAAAGGGTATGAGAACTACTTCACAGATTCTCTCCTTTATGGTAATGAATCTGATACGGAACCATCGATCCAGGGCACGGACAGCGGAGAAAAAGCTGATTCCGAGGCCGGATTCGATTACAATGGCGGTTTTGTTTTAAATGACATTGTACCCTTTGTAATCAATCTTGACGATGAACAGTCATCAGATGGCGGTTGTAACTGGCAACTTGCCAATATTGAAATAAATCATGGTTTAGAGTACTCCTTGTCTCTTGATGATGCGATAAAAGGATTATATGATAATCCAGATTTATGTATGCCGCTCAGATCATCTTATGTAACGAAGAAAAGTCTACAGCATTCTTTCGGAACAACCCGAATTATTCCTGCCAAAATAGGGGGACAAAAAGAAGTGATTTACGGTAAAGGAGAAAATCTTCCATTGCCAGATCATTTCCTAAGAGAAGATGATGATGATGACAAATCTGGTCTGCACTTATCTAAGTATAGTCCAGAAGCACGCACGCTCATGGAAAAACAAGGGTACAATTTCACACTCGGAGAAGGTTTATACTTCGATCGAGGCTCTTGTATCCCAGTCAAAGCGGCATATGTACCAAAGGGTAAACCGGATAATTATTACCGTCACAAAAGAGGCTTAGGCTATGTTTCATCAGATGACGAATGTGGCTGGCAAATCATCAATCAAATTTCTAACAAAGCTAAGGATGCGTACTTGCCAGATTCTTCAGTTGAGGATTCCGACACAAGTTTGGGAGAAATGTTTAAGACCTTGATGTCGAACATGACTACAGCTGATCCATCTACGATGGAGGATGACGATCAAATACCAACGTGGGAGGACCCATGGGTTCATCATCTGAACATGCAGTATGGTGATAGGTTTGAACAGAGAGAACCACCCACCGAAGACGAAGTAGTCCAAATCAATATGGGCGATGAGGCCAATCCGAAGCCCATATTTATCAGCGGTAGTCTTCCCCCAGATGAGAAGGAGGAATTAATTGCCCTGATCAGAGAATACATTGATGTCTTCGCCTGGAACTACGAAGACATGCCAGGTCTCGACCCCGATGTGGCGATGCACCGCCTCGACATCAAGCCGGATGCTAAACCTGTCAAACAACAGCAAAGACGGTTTCGTCCGCAAATTATGGAAGCCATCGAGGCAGAGGTTAAGAAGTTGATCGACTCAGGATTTATCCGAGAGGAACAACATCCAGACTGGTTAGCCAACATTGTTCCCGTCATGAAGAAGAATGGCAAAATCAGGATTTGCATCGACTTCAGGAACCTGAATGAAGCATGTCCAAAAGACGATTTTCCTCTCCCGATCACGGATGTCATTATTGACAATACATGCAGATTCGAGAGAATGTCCTTCATGGACGGCTTTTCGGGATACAATCAAATCAAGATGCACCCAGACGACGAGAAGCATACAGCATTCAGGACGCCCCTCGGTATCTTCTGCTACACGGTGATGCCTTTCGGTCTGAAGAACACAGGTGCTACATACCAACGAGCGATGACTAAGATTTTCCAGAAACACCTCAGGAAAACGGTCGAATGCTACGTTGATGATTTAGTGGTAAAGAGCCGCAACAAAGAAGATCACATCAAAGACTTGAGAACGATGTTTGATCTCATGAGGAGTCATCAATTGAAGATGAATCCCACAAAATCCTTCCTCGGAATGTCCAGCGGAAAATTCCTTGGATTCGTCGTCACCACTAAGGGTATACACATCGACCCAGACAAGGTAAAAGCGATAAATGAATTGCAATCCCCGAGAAATCTAAGAGAACTCAGAGGATTACAAGGGCGCTTAGCTTACATCAGGCGGTTCATCTCAAATCTTTCGGGGAAGTACCAACCATTTTCTAAGCTAAACAAGAAGGGCGTGTCATTTATTTGGGACGACACCTGCCAAAAAGCATTCAAGGATATCAAGGCATATCTGATGAATCCCTCTATTCTGGTTGCACCAAAATCAGGTAAACCGTTCTTGATTTACATCAAGGCGATGAACCATTCGATAAGTGCTTTATTAGCACAAGACGATGATAATGGTCACGAACAGGCAGTCTATTATCTAAGTCGGACCTTAATAGGCACCGAGTCTCGATACCCGATGATCGAAAAAGAATGTCTCGCATTGGTGTTCGCAGTACAGAAGATGCGACATTACCTGGTTGGCCAGACGATTCACGCCATCGCTAATGTTAATCCAGTACGGGTATTCATGACACAACCGGGTTCGATGAATTGGCGGTTGGCAAAGTGGGCTCTTCTCTTGTCCCAGTACGATTTACACTTCAAACAGCAAAAATCGGTCAAGGGACAAGCGATTTGTGATCTTTTGGCGGCAAGTCCAACAATGGATACAGTTGAAGTATATGATGACTTGCCAGATGAAACCCACGAGGTTAATACCACCTCACACCAACAAGTATGACAATTGTACTTTGATGGTGTTTCGAGAGCAGTTAATAAGGCAATAACCCCTGGATGTTCTAGAGTCTCCTCCGGAGTCGGAGTTGTCTTAATTTCCCCAGGGAAGCACGTGATGCCTCACGCTTATTCACTGACGAATCCATGTTCCAATAACGTAGCCGAGTACAACGCGCTCCTCATTGGACTCAGTTTCGCCAAGGAGCTGGGGGTTGAGTATCTCGAAGCTTTTGGGGATTCTCAACTAATAGTCAACCAAGTTCGTGGAGAGTACGAAGTCAGGAACCCGGATCTGATTCCGTACCACCAGGAGGCCGTCAGAATGATAGATTCTTTTGAAGAATTTTATATCGAATACATCCCGCGTCTCCAGAATGCTTATGCGGATGCACTGGCAGCACTAGCAGTATCACTCGCGCAGCCGCCCAAAACTGAACTGCTAGTCACAGTAAGGTCACACCAACTCTGCATACCCATATACGATATGGAGGTTGAAGAGGAGGATGATAGAAGCGAAAACGCCAAAGAGGTGAACTCAACCCAAATCGGGTCTGAGTCCCGAGATTGGCGCTTTCCCATTATTGATTACGTCCAATATGGCATTTTGCCGGAGGATGTAAAGGAAAAAGAATCTATTCACCGAAGAGCGCCACGGTTCTTCTATAATACCGAGACCCGTACGTTATATCGCCGGGGATATAATGATCTGCTTCTCCGATGCCTTTCGAACGAAGAAGCAAAAAAAGTTCTTAAGGAAGCACACGAAAGAGAATGCGGTGCGCATCAGCCTGGTCCCAAGCTATATGATCGAATCAGAAGAATGGGATATTTCTAGCCAACAATGGTTCGTGACGTGATCGAGTACGCCCGAGAATGTCACGCCTGTCAAGTGCATGCAAATTATATGCACCAACCTCCGGAGCGGTTACACACGTCAACCACGTCCTGGCCATTCGAGACATGGGGTGTGGACATTGTCGGTCCTATCTTTTCTCCTTCAGTTAAAGGTGATCGATTTATTCTCGCTATCACTGACTACTTTTCAAAGTGGGCTGAAGCCATTCCGCTTAAAGAAGTGAAGACGAACAACGTCATCAACTTCATCAAGCATCATGTCATATACCGACACGGCGTGCCGAGGCGGATCATCCATGACAACGGTCCGCAATTCATAAGCAACGCCTTCATCAGGTTCTGTGATAAATTCAAGATTCAAGATGTCTCGTCAACGGCTTATTATCCCACTGCTAATGGATTAGCTGAGGCTTTCAACAAGACGATCATTAAGATCTTGTCAAAACTCGTGAAGACCAACAAGCGAGAATGGGACGATAAACTCGGCGAAGCGCTCTGGGCTTATCGCACCACTATTCGCACACCTACGGGAGCTACCCCATATTCGTTGGTGTACGGATGTGAAGCTGTGCTACCGCTGGAGATTCAAATCCCCTCCCTTCGGATCGCTCTCGCAACGGAGATGATGACTGAAGAGCAGCATCAAAAACATCTTGAAGAACTCGAGAGGTTGGACGAAAAGCGCTTGGAAGCTCAACAACACATTGAGTTCTACCAGGCAAGAATATCCAGGGCTTTTGACAAAAGGGTCCGCCAAAGAAGCTTCAAGGAAGGAGATCTGGTCCTTGCCGCTCGTCGACCAATAATCCTCACCTCCAAGAAGAAAGGTAAATTCGAACCCAAATGGGAAGGACCGTTTGTAATAGACACAGTCTATTCAAATGGCGCTTACCACCTAATTTCTTTAGAGGGCGTCAGGCAATTAATGCCAATAAATGAGAAGTTTTTGAAAAAGTACTATCCCTAGTACATTCAGGACAACTCATTTATCGGGAAATTCCTTGAAGAATATTACATTTAATATTCTAGAGGATAACCCAAAATAATTCTTTTTCCTCCAAATTCCCTCACTGATCAGTTTCAATTGACAGTGAGTCCATCAAAATGTTCTTCTGGCCCTCTTGATTCTTTCCATGAACAAGAGGTCCAAGTTCAGTTCGGAGTCCCCTTTCGATAAACGAAAGAACTCCCTTCCTTTTCTCTTTGGTTAAACCTTCTCATGGTCATAACCGAAGCTAAAATTTCAGTTCGATAAACGAGAAAACTCATTTTCTGATCAGATAACCAATCCTATAAAAGGTAAGTTTATCTAGATCTTCCGGATTCTCGGAGTGGAGATCCCACTTCTAGTTTCCTTCTTCCACTGGAAATAGAATATAAAATTCTTCCTTTTCAGAATCAAGGAATAGAATATAAAATTCTTCCTTCCTTGCTCGGGGAATGGAATATAAAATTCTTCCTTCCCCACACCAACTCCTTTTCCAAAATTTATCAATTTAGGATTCATCCTAGGAAGTTTATCCCGAATCCTAAGCAGGGATAAGTCTGCGCCTAACACGCGCTGCCGGTTTAGTCTTTCTCCGTAGAAAAAAGACACCAGAGTTCGATTCTGGGGTATTTTATCCTGAAACCTAAGTAAGGATAAGTCGACGCCTAACACACGTCGCCGGTTCGTTCTTAACCGTTGAAAAGAACACTTGTCCACATATTCAACATTGTGGCAGGTTGTTATTAATAACACCAAAATCCATGCCTTACACGTGTGGAGAATTTCATCCTGAATCCTAAGAAAGGATATGCCGACGCCTAACACGCGTCGCCGGTTTGGTCTTTATCCGTAGAAAAAGATACCAGAGCCTAACTCTGGGGACCTTTATCCCGAAGCCTAAGTAGGGATAAGTCAACGTCTAATACACGTTGCTGGGTAGCCTATTCCCATAACAACGGCAAAGTCTACATATTCGGAATTGTAGCACAAAGTCTAAGGGAGTTCATTCCTTTAGCACAATGTCACATGCAGAACGGATTAAAACAATCTGCATGTAAGCCCGACTCAAACGGTAGTCGGTAAGAGCACATCAAATCCGTTAAAGGCTGAGGATTTGCTAAAAATCCTAAGTCAACGTCTCATACACGTTGCTGTTTAGTCTTTTCACAGGAGAAAGACGAAGTCTACGTATTCGATATCATAGCACTAAAAGAGTTAACTCTTTTAGCTTAACGTCACGTGCGGAACGGATTTAGATAATCCGCATGCTAGCCCGACTTAAACGGTAGTCGGTAAAGGCTAATCAAATCCGTTAGAGGCAGAGGGTTAGCCAAAAATCCTAAAGCCGACACCTAACACGTGTCGCCGGGTAGCCTATTCCCGTAACAATGGCGAAGTCTATGTATTCGACATCATAGCACAAAGTCTCAGAGAATTCAATCTCTGAGCACAACGTTACATGCGAATGGATTTAAACAATTCGCATGCTAGCCCGACTCAAACGGTAGTCGGTAAAGGCTCATCAAACTCGTTGATGGCTGAGGGTTTGCCAAAAATCCTATGAGTATTATGGTCAATCATTTCAAACGGAATGACGAATCATAATAAAAATAAAGATGAAAACCAGTCTCACTAAAAGAATCAGAAGTCAAAGTACACAGCAAACCAAATCATACATCGAGCCCATGATCAAAAATCTGCTGGCTGAGCTTAGAAAGCTTCTCATCATAAGCTTGCCTAAGTTTAGCTCTAATGGACTCCTCGGTGGCGGTTGAAGTCTTCGCAGCAGTCTCCTCGGTCTCAACTAGCTTCTGCTTCAAAGACTTCAACTCATCAGACAAAGCCGTGCAGGTCTGCTGGTCCTGTGCCTTCGTCATCTGAAGAATACCCAAAGTCTCCTCTTCTTCGCGGAGCTCTCTTCTGAGCCGGTCTATCTTGGTCTCACAAGAGATAATGGAAGAGTCGAGCTCGGCAAGTGAAGATAATCTAGTAGCAAGGCCGGTCTCAACCCGATCTACCCGGTCTCGCTGTATCTGAATCTCAAGACTAGCAAGAATCTGAGTCTCGCGCAGTGACTGTAAGCGGGTGTCCAACTCAGCAGCAATAAATGAAGAGGCGTCGGCATCTCGAAGCTCACGAAACATCTGAAGCTCATGCTCTAGGCAGTCGAGATCGTCAACTATAGCCTTCGCCAAATCTGGATATCCTGCTTCCCTTATCAAATTGACTCTGGAATTAAGGAGAGGTTTAAACTGGTGAAGTGAAAGTCCACCATGGAAGAGCTTGCCAATCATAGCATTCACAAAGGAGAAGAAGGAGCGAACTTCTATGCAGATGACGACCTTGTCGGGATCATCGTCAGATAACAACTCCTTCACTAGGACATGAAGACGAGAAGAACGCCCTACACAAAAAAGGGAGAAGTCCGTCAAAAGTCTTAATGAGAAAAAAGAATAGCGCTCCTCAATGAGTTGACTTATACCTTTTTCCCCTTGAGCCGCTGGGGGTGGTGAAGATGTAATCGCTGTGGATGCATCAACTGGTACAGTTGGTCTCGTAGCCGGCTCAACAGGGTCATTCTTAACAAAAACCCCTATTAAGTATAAAGTCAGAATTGTCAAGGGCATCACATTATAGTTGCATTAGCCGAAATTGGCTAGTCCTATAATCAACTCAGAAGGAGACACATACCTTCAAAGGAACCATTCTCAGGATTTTCAGCGAAGGTGGACTCCGAAAACATATCCCCAGGTAACTGGTCATCAATCTGAGGAGAGCTATATATGAAGTGCACCATAGGAGTGTCCGCAAACAAGCCTTCCGCGTCAAAGTCATCAATCGAGAAGTCTGACACGGGAGAATATAAATACCAAAGAAGAATGAAGAGACCACAACTAGTGGAAATGAGTTACCTTTCACGGGTGCATTAGCCTCTTCATTTCCAGGATTCGCCTCCTGCAGGTCATCTGAAGGAGCAAGAAATACAGAAACAATTAGACGATGCACAAATTCCTTTGTGCGTCATCTAAAAAATACATTGTCAGTGTTAGATGTACCTGGATTCACGGGATCAGGTCCTACATTGACACTCTCCCCGATGTCAGCAACTCCTGTAGATCTTTCCACCTGAGGCAGGGGGGTCAGACTCACCAGGAGATATAGGAACGGGATCGGGGCTCATCTCGCTCTCCCCACGTTCTCCTATATAGAGAAGGGAAAAGCACGAGTCAATGTTCAGAATAATCAAGAGGATGGTTTTCAGGGTAGATGTTACCTCCGTCACTAGTAGGATCATCACCAGCAAGGTCCATATCTGAGGCCCGGGAAGCTGCACGCGGCTTACGGGCTAATCTCTTTCGCCTAGCAGCAGGGACAATAGTCGAAGGTCTCGCTCGAGGAGGAGGACGGAACTCTTCTTCCTGATCACCAATGGTCCCTGAAACATCAAACCATTGTCAGCTTTAATAATTCTGAAAAGCGAAAGAAAAAGATGAATGATTAACCTCGCTCGGAAAAGTCATCGTAATCTTCAGGATCCCCGCCTGAAGCCTCGTCTGTGGAATGGAATGTCCTCTGGCCCTCTTCATCAATCCGGCGAGTCTTGTTCTGCGTCCTCTGTGACCGAGCGTTCTCCCGAATCCTACGGGAATCAACCTGAGAAGCTTCCTCAGCCTCTAGCTCCGCAATCGGCTTCACAAGGATAGTCTTGTTGGCTGCTAACAACCACTTGCAGCTCAAGAAAGTGAGGTTCAACTGCCGATCAGCACTCGGGAGGCTGAACTTAGCACCAGTACAGCCAGTCACGGTCCACAACCATGCACGGAGACCGTCTACTAAACCACTATGGGTCCGAAGCTGCTGACGAGGATTCCTGACGTAAAGCTGATCATAGCCAAACTGGCGAGCGAATCGGCAGGGTAGATATGGCTCTATGAAGCACTGATCCCTCACCCGGAAAGTCAGATAGCCGATCCTAATATTCACCAGCCAGTTGAAGCAGCCGATGTCTAAGTGAGTCCGATACTCTCTCGGCCTCTCCTCATCTATCAAACACTCGCCGTATCGGCCGGAGAACTGCGAAAAACAAGTGGAAAATGCCCAACACTTGTGAACCTGCAACTGCTGTCTGACATCAGAAAATCTGCGTCCCTCCCACCTGCCATTCTAAAGCAACTGTAACAGTGGAACAGAGTGGTCTGTGGCGTTCGGTACCGACATCATATCCGAGCGGTGAAGGACGAACCAAGCCATCAAATAAGCGTACGGAAGCTCCACCTTAAGAGTGGGAATCTGACCTGGCAAATCAGTTTCCTTTCGTGTGAAGGCACTGGAAAGCTGTCGAAGTCCTCGATGGATGTTAGCCACCATCATCGGAAGAAGTAAGAGTTCTTTCTTATAGGCGAGCTGAACTGCTGGGTAAAGTACCTCCAAGGGCAAGGCGTCGCCAGACTGATATGGAACCACGCACTTTTTCAACCAGATAGCAAGAAAGCCGGCAAGAAGAGTCATCGGTCGAATCGGTGCGGTAGCATGCCACAAGAATGACTTGAACTTGGTCTTTGCAGGAAAGCCACCCTCAGGACTGCTAGTGGTGTAAGAGTGAGCGTCAATCTTCTTCAGTAGACTGTTCACCTCTGAAGGAGTGAGTGTGGCCAACTCACAAATATCCTCGCCAGAACTGCTCTCCAGATTCTTGAACAAGTAATTAGCAAATTGCTTCAGACTCACACATACCTTGGTCCTCTTTGCTAAAGGCTCGGACTGCGCCAAAGCAATATGATAGTGACAAGTGAGGTCCCATAGAGTCTCATAACGGTCGGGCATGCGATCCTTCAATTGGCTCAATTCATGATTAGAGGGGAAATACTCCTGATACAACATCTGTCCCATGGGCAAGCCAGAAATCCTGTGCATCTCGTGAAGAGCCAAACCCAATTCCCCTTGTCGGGTCAGAAAAGTGTTCGAGTCTGGATTATAAAGCTCGAACAAAGCGCAGAAGTGCCTCGCGCTGACCGGCAAGCCATACATCGTGGCACGGATAGCTGCATATAAGCCACAAGCATGCAACTCTTCGCCCCATCGGCTCAAGACATATGTCGTCATACGGGTCCACCAAAACTTGTCCAAAGAATGGACCCAACCATAAAACCTATGACGCGTCGCGGGCATCTCACGTCCTAGAGCAGCAAGACGGTTCCTCAAGGTAGAAGCGGTGGTGAGGAGCTCGTTACGTGGTGGCGCATCTAGTCCCACTACTCCGGGATGCAATCCAGTGATATGACTCCTGCTCGAGCCAGGAACTGCCTGATGAGTGACGTAGCCGCAATGGACACTCTCATGATCCTCCGTCAGGCGCCACGACATCTCCCGTGTCACAGCCTGACGCCTGAGCTCAGTCAATGAGCGATGCCGAGGAATCTCCGGCAAATATATGAAGCCACTGCCGGTCTTATGAAGCCACTGCTCAGCATCAATAAATACGGCTTCTGGGTCGTCGACAGAATCACCAAATAAGAAATCGCTCTTCCGAAGAGGCTAAGTAGAGCTGGCGTCCTTCACAAAAGGCGCATCTGTAATCAGTTGGCGAATAGCTCGAGGCCCACCTTCCCTCACCACTTGGGCAACCTCAGTCGATGTGCCCGAAGCAAACTGAGGAGTAACCGGAATAGGGGAAGGATCGTCGGAGGTCGAGTAATACTCGCCACGACGCCCATATACTGCGTGGGATGAGAATGATCCAGAAGGGTATCCCACTGCAAAATAAACAGTTAAACACTGGTTAGTCTCAATTACAAAAGGAAATTGAACTCATCTTATAAATAGCTAAGATAGAGTCATTGCCTTATAAAGGGTGAGACGATTTGGCCACATTGTGCAATCACAAAACAGGGTATGTCGACAACATATCCCTGCCTTATAAAGCGCAATGTGGCGTCAAATCGCCCCCTTTATTTTTGAGATATGGTTTTGACCAAGCAAAACATATCTTTAAAGCGTCGATCCTCATCAAGGAGAATCAAGGCTCTTCCCGATTGCCTCACCAAGGAGAACAACGTGGGGTAAAAAGGACCAATTTGCAAATTTTCAAGAAAAAAGGGTTAATTTGCAAAATTCCCAAATATGCCAAAAAGCGTCGATCCTCACCAAGGAGAATCAAGGCTCTTCCCGATTGCCTTACCAAGGAGAACAACGTGGGGTAAAAAGGATCAATTTACAAATTTCTAAGAAAAAAGGGCTTATTTGCAAAAAAAGTAGCTCACCAGCGTAAGAGGGAGGCGCGCCATCAACCGACACAGCAGGGGAACGACCTCTCGGGGCACGAGACATGATGGCCTGCAAAATAACTCAAGGGGTTAGATTCAAAAAATAATTTCAGCCCTAATTTTTGCATAAAAACCCCTCAAAATTACAATTTTTACCCCCTGAAAGATTAGCTCGAGGCGTCAAATCACACCCTCAATCCTTACATACAATCCCACGACTCTATATATTGGGTTGAACATGAAAAAGATCAAGATTGTGGAAGATTTACCTGAAGAAAGGCTCGAGATCCAATAAAGATGAGATCTTTAAGGAAACTTGAACCACGCGCTCGAGGGGCCTGAGAGGAATTCTAAAAAATGGTTTTTTGAGGGATTTTTCAGTCCAAGATCAAAAGGAAGCCTAGATCTGGGACAACTATCAAGGTTTGGAGGAGAAGAGATGCTCGAGGGAAGAGAAAAGTCAAAAAAGAGGAGAGAGGGGGGGCCGGCCCTAGAAGAAAAAAAAAGAAAAGAAAAAGAAAATGAAAAAAGACCCCTTTTTATAGTGTGGACCAAGTTGAACCAAACCGGACCAAGTTGAACCAGACCGGACCAGTCCAAATCAGTCCAAAAGGGGTTGAATCAAGCATCGAAACGACTTCAAATCAACTGAGGGTCTCATCCTTGGTTTATTCCTGTCTCTCCCACACATTCGGAAGGGTCGGACGATTTTTTTTTGAGCCAAATTATTGCCTTTTTTGGCCCATTTTCAAGCCGGTTCAGCTCATTTTGAACAAGGAAATACTCCAATAAGGTATACGAGTATAAACTATTTCCTATTTTTGTTGAGAAGTTCCTGGGGAATATTTTTCTAAAAATATTCTTAAGGATAACTCAATAAACTACGCCGGACAATGCGTTGCAAATGAAGACTCAACGCCAACAATCAAGGGTTAGTTGTACGTCGAACCAATAAGCACGAGCTAAAGATTGGAAAATCAGGAATCGACTTCAAGTTCAAATTCCAACAACGGTCAGACAATAAATGCAGCACCGGAATCCTTACAGACATTCGACAAAGCACCGAATAGCCTGAAGGAGTGAAGGAATACAGAACGAAGGTCATTTCCAGGTCCCGTTACACCGACAAAGGGTAGGGGCAATCATATCCAAAGCATTCCAGACTCTTTTATAAAAGAACGAGGCTAGAACACTTTGGAGGGGGTATCTGTAGGCGTATAAAATTGCCTATAGGTCCCTTAGCACAGCTCGGCACGATGATTCGACAAATCAACGGACGTTCGAGCGACGAAGCGAACTAACGAGGCTACGAAGCTAACGAACCGCACGTGAACAACGGAATGCGTCCATTCGCATGCGGAATCAAGTCAATGGTTCGGGGAGTCAACGAGTCATCCAACCAAGAGAGGATTCGAACTCAAACACCAAGGTGAATTTACTGCCAAATCAGGAACCAAGTCAAAACGAATCGTTTCTAGATCAATCAACCACACAACCGAATCACGAACATAACCGAAAACAACGGAAAACGACGGAACACAACACACCCGGGGGGACTCGGCCGAAACGGAGCCACCCTGGGGTGGGTGGGCCCACCCCGGCCACCCTGAGGTGGCTCGGTAGCCGAGCCACCTCAGGGTGGCTCAGCATGAGCCGAGCCACCCTGAGGTGGCCGGTGCCTTCCCCCCCTCTCTCTTGTGCACACGGGCACAGTTCAGAGAGCCTATAAATAGGCGGGGTGATTCATCATTTGAGAGGACTTTTGGTTGAACTTTTGGAGAGCCGAAACTCTGCCGGATTGTGACCTCACCTCGGAGTTTTGAAGGCTTGAAGACTTGGACACTCGGATTCGGTTCTTGGCGAGCACCCGCACCAAACAAGGCAGGAGTTTGAAGGAATCTAATCCTCAGATCTACGTCGTTATACTCCGGATCAAAGCTTGGTTCTTTGATCCCGAGATTCGAGCGATCGTTTCCTTGGTGAAACGATCCCTCCTGGATATTATTTCCTTGGTGAAATAATACCCGTTATACCACGTAGATCTGCTCGGATCTAGATCACGCGGTGGTCCACGGTAAACAACCCCGGCGCAGGCAAACAACCCACAAAAGCTAGAGACCGGATAACAGGATCTTGTGATTTGTTCGACAAAAGAGAGAAGTTGTAATTTTGATTTCTTTGTTTTATTTTGATTTTCATTGTAAGCCGGATCTTATAAAAAGACCGGATCTCTTTGTAACGTATAAAGTTGTTATCTGAGTGCAATGGAATCGATAATGAAGAAAGCACCAACTTTTCCCGCGAACAATCTGGCGACCACAGTGGGAGCCACCGATCTCGCTGCCGAGATCGGAGCGTCGTATCCGCGGATCTCGATCCCGGTCGTGGAGGAGGTTGAGTATGAGTTCGACCAGCAGAAGTACGAGGAGTACGTGTCCTCGTCTGGATCTACCTCCTCCCCCAAGTCCAAGAAATCCCAGAAGTTCTCCTCCAGGAGAAAAGTCCGTTGGTGCGAAGAAGTCGAAGCCACCAACGACAAACTCACCCCGATCGACGCCGAAGTTGCGTCGGGTGAAGTCATACCGGCCTCTAAGCAGTTCAAATCCGCCGTTGAAGGCGTGGTGACTCTCTCTAAGAGAGCCCGCCAGAGGCAGCGTCAACGCCTTGCGAAGCAGTTCGCTAAGGCCATGGAGTCCGTTGACGGGGTCCGCTACCATGCGGATCTGAAGAGCAAACGAGGCAAACAGCCTCAACAACAAGTGAAGGGTGGTTCCTCCAAGCCATCAACTATGGAGTGGGTCCGTGTCAAATGGAATCGCTCAACGCTGGAGGAGCGTATCCGCAAACGTCGCGCATTATCTGCACAAGCGCGGGCTAAAGCTGAAGAAGCCCGTCGGAAGCTGCAGAAAGAGGTGGTCAAGAAGCCACCATCAACTCACAAGGTTTGGAGTCCGAAGTCTGAAGCAATAATTCAGACCAAGGAGCAACAACCGCAGCCTCCGAAGATTCAACACCCGACAAATCAATCCAAACAGCCGGTGATTTCTGCAACTGCTCTGGGAGATCTCACAGGACCATCCCAGAAGAGAAAGTCAGTTTTAGAGCGCCTCGGTCCACTTCCTAAGGAACGAGGCAAAGCTCTAATCCAAGAACGCTTGGGGCCAATGAAGAAGTCCCAAACAATTCAACATGCTGGGGGTCGCCGCAACCCTCAACACTTGGAGAAAATCGCGGCACCCAAGAGCACAACTTTGCGCATCGAAGTGCAAGAGCCCGCTGAAGATTCATGCTCACAAAGGCGTGTTTCAAGGCGTGTGACTCTGGATGGTCCGAAGAAGACAATTCATCCTCAGAAGGAAACGTTGTCGTCTGATGACGACGACGTTATACCTGGGAGAGCGTGCCAACACACGATAGGTTGCTCCAACCTTCAAACGGACGAGCTGTACTATCGTGCCGGGGGTACGAGTAAATCCAGAAAGAGGAGCCCTCGAAGGTTCGAGACTCAGTGTCCTTGCTCGAAGCTTATTCGGGCGGTACTATCGGAATGCAACTGTGTCAAGACAGTCCCTGAGAGAGTTTCTGTGTTCGAAAGACTCAGCACTGGAGCGCCAAAACCAAGGCATAGGCGTTTCCAACGAAGAAGAACGATGGTCAAAGACGGTGAACACTCAAGGGTCACCGCCAATATGACCAGCACAGGAATATCGACTCATGATAACCCCGAGGCGATTCCAGAAATACCCCGATGAGTAACTCGTCTTCAGTCCGGAGCTATCATCCGTGCAACGTATGGTAGGGTTCGAACAAGAGTACCTTCGGGAGATGAAGAATCAGATGCCGGCTCAGCAATCGCATCTGATAACACCGTGTCCAGTGAAGGACAGCCCCGCGAGTCGTTCATGATAAGCGCGGAGCAAGTGGCCAAGATGCTTGAAGATGCCATGGCCAAACAATAGAAAACCTTTAGGTTCGAAATGCAAATGGCTATGCAGAACATGAGAGAGATGTATGACCAACAGATTCAGGCATTGAGGAACCAACAAGGCGAACCAAGTCGTCCTAACCAGAACAACCTGGAAGATGAAGACACAAATGAAACTCGTAATGCCAATAACCCTCCCATCAACGCGGGGGGTGGTAACGAGAATTCTAGTGAAGACACAGGTGAAAGCCTAAAAATTAAAAATCTCGAGAGCAAAATCAATACATTGATTTTCGCTCAAGAGACGAAAAAGACAGGCATTCCTTGTCCATACCCAAGAGAGTGGGAATCAATCCCATATCCGGCGAAGTTCAGTCTAATTAACTTCACGCCGTTTAATGGGATGGGTTCACCTACTCAGCATTTGATTTATTTCAAATCACACTTGGGAGTCATCTCTGGTAATGAGCCTCTGATGGTGCGGTCATTCGTTGGCACTCTTCGCGGAGCCGCCTTCGATTGGTATCATCGCCTCAAACCAGGAAGCATAAACAGCTGGGACGACATGGAGACTAAGTTCCTCACAAACTTCTTCAATGACGATACCGAGATCTCTATCGGATCGTTGCTTGATGAGAAGCAGAAAGACGGGGAGCTAGTCGATACCTTCGTCAAGAGGTTCCAGAACAAGGCGATGAATTGCCGGGACCCGATCACTGAGGAATTCATCCTCCAGACCTGCCACAACAACCTTTCATTGGATGTGTTGGAAGCAATGGGCACAGCACCATCCAAGACCTGGAAGGATTTGAAGGTTCGAGGAGAGCAAGCTGAGCGATTCCTCAGGAGAAAGAAGGCGGAGAGAGGCCAACCGGCAGCAAATCCTCCGAAGCAGAACTTCAACCAAAAAGGGAAAGGTAAAGCTCATGCCAATGCCGTTGATGCTAACCAAACTTTTCAATTGCAACCTCAGCAACAGCAGCAGCAACGAGCGCCACAACAATCGCAGCCGCATTGGCAGCAACGGTCTCAGAAGCAAAAGTCTTCGGAGCCGAGGTTTCCCAAAGTCTACTCCTTCAAGGATGATGAAGTTCCCGGCATCTTCAAGTACTTGTTGGAGAACAACAAAATCCAGTTGCCGGCGATCGTAGATCACGAAGGAGCCACTAAGGTGACGGACCCGAAGTACTGCGTGTACCACAGAGCGGTCCACCACCCAACGAAGTCTTGCTACCACCTCAAGGACAAGATCCAGGCATTGATCAACGTAGGAGTCATAACCCCGAAGCCTGCAAAGAATGTGGGAGCAAACGCGGTGTCAATCAGTTTTGGATCGGTGCCTACAACTTGGTTCGAGCCAAAGCGCGTCACCAAAGTCGGGATGAAGACGGTGAATGATGACCCGCACGGACAACGCCAAAAGGGACTGGTGCCACACACGGCCCCAAATGGTGAAATTCTCTGGGTTCACCCCGACCTGATTGAAGATGAACAATGGGCTGGATCGTCATCCAAGAAGAACTCAAAGGGTAAAGGGAAGTCTTGCTATGGAGTCTCTGCCATCCCAGGAGAAGATGACGAAAGAATCCCCGCTTTCCCACTTTCCGACGAAGAACAGGAAGTCTTTGCGACCCGGAGTGGAAACGAATATCACTTCAAATATCCATCTCCTGGCAATCAATTAGCTGAGCAGGGGGTGACAAAACAGGGACCAGCCAAAACTCTCACAGAGCTGGGGGTGATTACGGCTCCTAAACCGGTTGAGGAGGTTCGACGATAGCCGGTAGATAAACAAAAAGAAAAGAGGCCCGAGGAGGTTCAAAATCCGAAGCAGACTCGTTTCAGTCGTCCGATTGGAAAAGATAAACCGGAAAGTTCAAAGACTCCGCGCGTCTTCGACATTATGGCTCAGCTAGCCAATATTCCAGCGCGGATAACGCTATATGAGCTGTTGCGGCTATCTAAGGAGACTAGAGAAGCCTTGCAGGAGGCCTTGGCTGACTCAGAAACATTCCTCACACGGATCAAGTCGGCGCCTGAAGAGTTAGAACTGTTAGCCCAACAGTGCAATGTGGCAGCTAAGAACATTCCCTGCATCACCTTCACCAAAGAGGACATGCAGACGAGGAATTCAAACCATGATCGGCCCCTGTACTTCGTCGGGTACATTGGTTCCAGCGAAGTCAACCGAATCCAAGTGGATCCGGGTTCCGCTGTGAGTATTATGCCGCTTCGCCTAATGCATAACCTGGGCATTCCAGTCAGCAAGTTGGCGTCTACAGGCACGGTCATTTACGGATTCAACACCAGCGGGTCAAGGCCTTTGGGTAAGATCCGGATAAAGTGCCAAATGGGCGATCTAAAAACGGAGGTCACGTACTACGTGATTGATGCTGAGACATCCTATAACTTACTATTGGGTCGGCCTTGGATCCATAGTAATGTTATAGTTCCCTCTACCTTACACCAGTGTCTGAAATATGTTGACACTGATGGAAAGGTTAGGACGGTGGTCGCGGATAAGCAACCATTCAAAGGGTATGAGAACTACTTCACAGATTCTCTCCTTTATGGTAATGAATCTGATACGGAACCATCGATCCAGGGCACGGACAGCGGAGAAAAAGCTGATTCCGAGGCCGGATTCGATTACAATGGCGGTTTTGTTTTAAATGACATTGTACCCTTTGTAATCAATCTTGACGATGAACAGTCATCAGATGGCGGTTGTAACTGGCAACTTGCCAATATTGAAATAAATCATGGTTTAGAGTACTCCTTGTCTCTTGATGATGCGATAAAAGGATTATATGATAATCCAGATTTATGTATGCCGCTCAGATCATCTTATGTAACGAAGAAAAGTCTACAGCATTCTTTCGGAACAACCCGAATTATTCCTGCCAAAATAGGGGGACAAAAAGAAGTGATTTACGGTAAAGGAGAAAATCTTCCATTGCCAGATCATTTCCTAAGAGAAGATGATGATGATGACAAATCTGGTCTGCACTTATCTAAGTATAGTCCAGAAGCACGCACGCTCATGGAAAAACAAGGGTACAATTTCACACTCGGAGAAGGTTTATACTTCGATCGAGGCTCTTGTATCCCAGTCAAAGCGGCATATGTACCAAAGGGTAAACCGGATAATTATTACCGTCACAAAAGAGGCTTAGGCTATGTTTCATCAGATGACGAATGTGGCTGGCAAATCATCAATCAAATTTCTAACAAAGCTAAGGATGCGTACTTGCCAGATTCTTCAGTTGAGGATTCCGACACAAGTTTGGGAGAAATGTTTAAGACCTTGATGTCGAACATGACTACAGCTGATCCATCTACGATGGAGGATGACGATCAAATACCAACGTGGGAGGACCCATGGGTTCATCATCTGAACATGCAGTATGGTGATAGGTTTGAACAGAGAGAACCACCCACCGAAGACGAAGTAGTCCAAATCAATATGGGCGATGAGGCCAATCCGAAGCCCATATTTATCAGCGGTAGTCTTCCCCCAGATGAGAAGGAGGAATTAATTGCCCTGATCAGAGAATACATTGATGTCTTCGCCTGGAACTACGAAGACATGCCAGGTCTCGACCCCGATGTGGCGATGCACCGCCTCGACATCAAGCCGGATGCTAAACCTGTCAAACAACAGCAAAGACGGTTTCGTCCGCAAATTATGGAAGCCATCGAGGCAGAGGTTAAGAAGTTGATCGACTCAGGATTTATCCGAGAGGAACAACATCCAGACTGGTTAGCCAACATTGTTCCCGTCATGAAGAAGAATGGCAAAATCAGGATTTGCATCGACTTCAGGAACCTGAATGAAGCATGTCCAAAAGACGATTTTCCTCTCCCGATCACGGATGTCATTATTGACAATACATGCAGATTCGAGAGAATGTCCTTCATGGACGGCTTTTCGGGATACAATCAAATCAAGATGCACCCAGACGACGAGAAGCATACAGCATTCAGGACGCCCCTCGGTATCTTCTGCTACACGGTGATGCCTTTCGGTCTGAAGAACACAGGTGCTACATACCAACGAGCGATGACTAAGATTTTCCAGAAACACCTCAGGAAAACGGTCGAATGCTACGTTGATGATTTAGTGGTAAAGAGCCGCAACAAAGAAGATCACATCAAAGACTTGAGAACGATGTTTGATCTCATGAGGAGTCATCAATTGAAGATGAATCCCACAAAATCCTTCCTCGGAATGTCCAGCGGAAAATTCCTTGGATTCGTCGTCACCACTAAGGGTATACACATCGACCCAGACAAGGTAAAAGCGATAAATGAATTGCAATCCCCGAGAAATCTAAGAGAACTCAGAGGATTACAAGGGCGCTTAGCTTACATCAGGCGGTTCATCTCAAATCTTTCGGGGAAGTACCAACCATTTTCTAAGCTAAACAAGAAGGGCGTGTCATTTATTTGGGACGACACCTGCCAAAAAGCATTCAAGGATATCAAGGCATATCTGATGAATCCCTCTATTCTGGTTGCACCAAAATCAGGTAAACCGTTCTTGATTTACATCAAGGCGATGAACCATTCGATAAGTGCTTTATTAGCACAAGACGATGATAATGGTCACGAACAGGCAGTCTATTATCTAAGTCGGACCTTAATAGGCACCGAGTCTCGATACCCGATGATCGAAAAAGAATGTCTCGCATTGGTGTTCGCAGTACAGAAGATGCGACATTACCTGGTTGGCCAGACGATTCACGCCATCGCTAATGTTAATCCAGTACGGGTATTCATGACACAACCGGGTTCGATGAATTGGCGGTTGGCAAAGTGGGCTCTTCTCTTGTCCCAGTACGATTTACACTTCAAACAGCAAAAATCGGTCAAGGGACAAGCGATTTGTGATCTTTTGGCGGCAAGTCCAACAATGGATACAGTTGAAGTATATGATGACTTGCCAGATGAAACCCACGAGGTTAATACCACCTCACACCAACAAGTATGACAATTGTACTTTGATGGTGTTTCGAGAGCAGTTAATAAGGCAATAACCCCTGGATGTTCTAGAGTCTCCTCCGGAGTCGGAGTTGTCTTAATTTCCCCAGGGAAGCACGTGATGCCTCACGCTTATTCACTGACGAATCCATGTTCCAATAACGTAGCCGAGTACAACGCGCTCCTCATTGGACTCAGTTTCGCCAAGGAGCTGGGGGTTGAGTATCTCGAAGCTTTTGGGGATTCTCAACTAATAGTCAACCAAGTTCGTGGAGAGTACGAAGTCAGGAACCCGGATCTGATTCCGTACCACCAGGAGGCCGTCAGAATGATAGATTCTTTTGAAGAATTTTATATCGAATACATCCCGCGTCTCCAGAATGCTTATGCGGATGCACTGGCAGCACTAGCAGTATCACTCGCGCAGCCGCCCAAAACTGAACTGCTAGTCACAGTAAGGTCACACCAACTCTGCATACCCATATACGATATGGAGGTTGAAGAGGAGGATGATAGAAGCGAAAACGCCAAAGAGGTGAACTCAACCCAAATCGGGTCTGAGTCCCGAGATTGGCGCTTTCCCATTATTGATTACGTCCAATATGGCATTTTGCCGGAGGATGTAAAGGAAAAAGAATCTATTCACCGAAGAGCGCCACGGTTCTTCTATAATACCGAGACCCGTACGTTATATCGCCGGGGATATAATGATCTGCTTCTCCGATGCCTTTCGAACGAAGAAGCAAAAAAAGTTCTTAAGGAAGCACACGAAAGAGAATGCGGTGCGCATCAGCCTGGTCCCAAGCTATATGATCGAATCAGAAGAATGGGATATTTCTAGCCAACAATGGTTCGTGACGTGATCGAGTACGCCCGAGAATGTCACGCCTGTCAAGTGCATGCAAATTATATGCACCAACCTCCGGAGCGGTTACACACGTCAACCACGTCCTGGCCATTCGAGACATGGGGTGTGGACATTGTCGGTCCTATCTTTTCTCCTTCAGTTAAAGGTGATCGATTTATTCTCGCTATCACTGACTACTTTTCAAAGTGGGCTGAAGCCATTCCGCTTAAAGAAGTGAAGACGAACAACGTCATCAACTTCATCAAGCATCATGTCATATACCGACACGGCGTGCCGAGGCGGATCATCCATGACAACGGTCCGCAATTCATAAGCAACGCCTTCATCAGGTTCTGTGATAAATTCAAGATTCAAGATGTCTCGTCAACGGCTTATTATCCCACTGCTAATGGATTAGCTGAGGCTTTCAACAAGACGATCATTAAGATCTTGTCAAAACTCGTGAAGACCAACAAGCGAGAATGGGACGATAAACTCGGCGAAGCGCTCTGGGCTTATCGCACCACTATTCGCACACCTACGGGAGCTACCCCATATTCGTTGGTGTACGGATGTGAAGCTGTGCTACCGCTGGAGATTCAAATCCCCTCCCTTCGGATCGCTCTCGCAACGGAGATGATGACTGAAGAGCAGCATCAAAAACATCTTGAAGAACTCGAGAGGTTGGACGAAAAGCGCTTGGAAGCTCAACAACACATTGAGTTCTACCAGGCAAGAATATCCAGGGCTTTTGACAAAAGGGTCCGCCAAAGAAGCTTCAAGGAAGGAGATCTGGTCCTTGCCGCTCGTCGACCAATAATCCTCACCTCCAAGAAGAAAGGTAAATTCGAACCCAAATGGGAAGGACCGTTTGTAATAGACACAGTCTATTCAAATGGCGCTTACCACCTAATTTCTTTAGAGGGCGTCAGGCAATTAATGCCAATAAATGAGAAGTTTTTGAAAAAGTACTATCCCTAGTACATTCAGGACAACTCATTTATCGGGAAATTCCTTGAAGAATATTACATTTAATATTCTAGAGGATAACCCAAAATAATTCTTTTTCCTCCAAATTCCCTCACTGATCAGTTTCAATTGACAGTGAGTCCATCAAAATGTTCTTCTGGCCCTCTTGATTCTTTCCATGAACAAGAGGTCCAAGTTCAGTTCGGAGTCCCCTTTCGATAAACGAAAGAACTCCCTTCCTTTTCTCTTTGGTTAAACCTTCTCATGGTCATAACCGAAGCTAAAATTTCAGTTCGATAAACGAGAAAACTCATTTTCTGATCAGATAACCAATCCTATAAAAGGTAAGTTTATCTAGATCTTCCGGATTCTCGGAGTGGAGATCCCACTTCTAGTTTCCTTCTTCCACTGGAAATAGAATATAAAATTCTTCCTTTTCAGAATCAAGGAATAGAATATAAAATTCTTCCTTCCTTGCTCGGGGAATGGAATATAAAATTCTTCCTTCCCCACACCAACTCCTTTTCCAAAATTTATCAATTTAGGATTCATCCTAGGAAGTTTATCCCGAATCCTAAGCAGGGATAAGTCTGCGCCTAACACGCGCTGCCGGTTTAGTCTTTCTCCGTAGAAAAAAGACACCAGAGTTCGATTCTGGGGTATTTTATCCTGAAACCTAAGTAAGGATAAGTCGACGCCTAACACACGTCGCCGGTTCGTTCTTAACCGTTGAAAAGAACACTTGTCCACATATTCAACATTGTGGCAGGTTGTTATTAATAACACCAAAATCCATGCCTTACACGTGTGGAGAATTTCATCCTGAATCCTAAGAAAGGATATGCCGACGCCTAACACGCGTCGCCGGTTTGGTCTTTATCCGTAGAAAAAGATACCAGAGCCTAACTCTGGGGACCTTTATCCCGAAGCCTAAGTAGGGATAAGTCAACGTCTAATACACGTTGCTGGGTAGCCTATTCCCATAACAACGGCAAAGTCTACATATTCGGAATTGTAGCACAAAGTCTAAGGGAGTTCATTCCTTTAGCACAATGTCACATGCAGAACGGATTAAAACAATCTGCATGTAAGCCCGACTCAAACGGTAGTCGGTAAGAGCACATCAAATCCGTTAAAGGCTGAGGATTTGCTAAAAATCCTAAGTCAACGTCTCATACACGTTGCTGTTTAGTCTTTTCACAGGAGAAAGACGAAGTCTACGTATTCGATATCATAGCACTAAAAGAGTTAACTCTTTTAGCTTAACGTCACGTGCGGAACGGATTTAGATAATCCGCATGCTAGCCCGACTTAAACGGTAGTCGGTAAAGGCTAATCAAATCCGTTAGAGGCAGAGGGTTAGCCAAAAATCCTAAAGCCGACACCTAACACGTGTCGCCGGGTAGCCTATTCCCGTAACAATGGCGAAGTCTATGTATTCGACATCATAGCACAAAGTCTCAGAGAATTCAATCTCTGAGCACAACGTTACATGCGAATGGATTTAAACAATTCGCATGCTAGCCCGACTCAAACGGTAGTCGGTAAAGGCTCATCAAACTCGTTGATGGCTGAGGGTTTGCCAAAAATCCTATGAGTATTATGGTCAATCATTTCAAACGGAATGACGAATCATAATAAAAATAAAGATGAAAACCAGTCTCACTAAAAGAATCAGAAGTCAAAGTACACAGCAAACCAAATCATACATCGAGCCCATGATCAAAAATCTGCTGGCTGAGCTTAGAAAGCTTCTCATCATAAGCTTGCCTAAGTTTAGCTCTAATGGACTCCTCGGTGGCGGTTGAAGTCTTCGCAGCAGTCTCCTCGGTCTCAACTAGCTTCTGCTTCAAAGACTTCAACTCATCAGACAAAGCCGTGCAGGTCTGCTGGTCCTGTGCCTTCGTCATCTGAAGAATACCCAAAGTCTCCTCTTCTTCGCGGAGCTCTCTTCTGAGCCGGTCTATCTTGGTCTCACAAGAGATAATGGAAGAGTCGAGCTCGGCAAGTGAAGATAATCTAGTAGCAAGGCCGGTCTCAACCCGATCTACCCGGTCTCGCTGTATCTGAATCTCAAGACTAGCAAGAATCTGAGTCTCGCGCAGTGACTGTAAGCGGGTGTCCAACTCAGCAGCAATAAATGAAGAGGCGTCGGCATCTCGAAGCTCACGAAACATCTGAAGCTCATGCTCTAGGCAGTCGAGATCGTCAACTATAGCCTTCGCCAAATCTGGATATCCTGCTTCCCTTATCAAATTGACTCTGGAATTAAGGAGAGGTTTAAACTGGTGAAGTGAAAGTCCACCATGGAAGAGCTTGCCAATCATAGCATTCACAAAGGAGAAGAAGGAGCGAACTTCTATGCAGATGACGACCTTGTCGGGATCATCGTCAGATAACAACTCCTTCACTAGGACATGAAGACGAGAAGAACGCCCTACACAAAAAAGGGAGAAGTCCGTCAAAAGTCTTAATGAGAAAAAAGAATAGCGCTCCTCAATGAGTTGACTTATACCTTTTTCCCCTTGAGCCGCTGGGGGTGGTGAAGATGTAATCGCTGTGGATGCATCAACTGGTACAGTTGGTCTCGTAGCCGGCTCAACAGGGTCATTCTTAACAAAAACCCCTATTAAGTATAAAGTCAGAATTGTCAAGGGCATCACATTATAGTTGCATTAGCCGAAATTGGCTAGTCCTATAATCAACTCAGAAGGAGACACATACCTTCAAAGGAACCATTCTCAGGATTTTCAGCGAAGGTGGACTCCGAAAACATATCCCCAGGTAACTGGTCATCAATCTGAGGAGAGCTATATATGAAGTGCACCATAGGAGTGTCCGCAAACAAGCCTTCCGCGTCAAAGTCATCAATCGAGAAGTCTGACACGGGAGAATATAAATACCAAAGAAGAATGAAGAGACCACAACTAGTGGAAATGAGTTACCTTTCACGGGTGCATTAGCCTCTTCATTTCCAGGATTCGCCTCCTGCAGGTCATCTGAAGGAGCAAGAAATACAGAAACAATTAGACGATGCACAAATTCCTTTGTGCGTCATCTAAAAAATACATTGTCAGTGTTAGATGTACCTGGATTCACGGGATCAGGTCCTACATTGACACTCTCCCCGATGTCAGCAACTCCTGTAGATCTTTCCACCTGAGGCAGGGGG
>BQKN01052989.1:0-22387 GCA_022839385.1 Asparagus kiusianus | reverse complement strand
AGATCACGCGGTGGTCCACGGCAAATAACCCCGGCGCAGGCAAAGAACCCACACAAAGCGAGTGACCGCAAAACAGGAGCTCGCGATTCGTTCGACAAACAAGGATAAAAGTTGTAATCTTTCTTTTTCGTATTTTGATTTTCATTGTAACCGGATCTTATAAAAAGACCGGATCTTTTGTAACCGATAAACTGTTATCAAGAGTGCAATGACATCAATGAAGAAAGACCCAATTTTTACCGCGAACAATCTGGCGACCACAGTGGGAGCCACCGATCTCGCCGACGAGATCGTTGCGTCGCAGCCGCGGATCCCGATCCTGGTTGTGGAGGAGGTCGAATACGAGTTCGACCAACAGAAGTTCGAGGCGTACCTGTCGTCCTCGTCCGGATCTACCTCCTTCCGCAAGTCCAAGTCTCCAAAGTTCTCCTCCAAGAGGAAACTTCGTTGGTACGAAAATGTTGAAGCTACCAACGAAGATCTCACCCCAATTGATGCCGAAGTTGCATTGGGTGAAGCTCCACCAACCTCCAACCAGGTTGGATCTGCTCTGGCCAACTCTTCTGCCATAGAAGGCGTGATGACTCTCTCGAAGAGAGCCCGCCAAAGGCAACGTCAACGGCTTGCGAAACAATTCGCAAAGGCGATGGAATCCGTGGACGGAGTCTGTTACAAGGCGGATCTGAAGAGCAAAAGAGGCAAACAGCCTCAATAGCAGATGAATGGCGCCTCTTCCAAGCCGCCAACAACAGAATGGGTCCGTGTCAAACGGAACCGATCAACGCTTGAGGAGCGCATTCGCAAGCGCCGCGCACTCTCAGCGCAAGCACGGGCTCAAGTCGAGGAAGCCCGTAGGAAGCTGCAGAATAGAGTGGCCAAGAAATCGCCGCCAACTCGCAAAATATGGAGGCCAAAATCCGAAGTGGTGATTCAGGCCGAGGAGCGACCTTTACAGCCTTCAAAACGAGTTCGACCTCCCGAACCATCCCGAAGAAGGAGGTCAGTTTTGGAACGCCTCGGCCCAATTCCCGATGAAAGAGGCAAGGCTCCAGTTCAAGAGCGTTTGGGCCCGATGAGAGAGCCCCGAACGACTCAACATGCTAGGGGTCACTATCACTCTCAGCATGACAAGGAGTTCAAGGCTACTGCGCGTGCCAATTTGCGCATCGAAGTCCAGAAGCTCGTAGAAGATTCACGCCCACAAAGGCGCGTTTCGAGACGCGTAACCTTTGAAAGCCCAAAGAAGGCGATTCATCCTCAGAAGGAAACGTTGTCGTCCGATGACGATGACGTTATACCTGAGGGATCGTGCCAACACGTGATAGGTTGCTCCGACTTTCATACGGACGAGCTGTACTATCGTGCTGGGGGTACGAACAGAGCCAGAAAGAGGAGCCCTCGTAGGCTCGAAACTCAGTGCCCCTGTTCCAAACTCATTCGGGCGATACTGTCTGAGTGCAACTGCATCAAGGCAGTCCCCGAAAGGGTTTCGGTGTTCGAAAGGCTCAGTACCGAAACGCCAAGGCCAAGGCCTACACGTTTCCGACGAAGGAGAGCGGTGGTTGAAGGTGGAGAATTTCCAAGGGTCACCGCTAACGTGACCAGCAAAAGGACATTGGCACGGGATGATCTCGAGTCAATTCTGGGAGCATCCCGGCGTCTAACCCGTTTACAGTCCGGAGCCATCGCACGAGGAACGTATGGTAGAGTTCAGATAAGACCACCTTCATAAGATGAGGAATCAGATGCATGCTCTGCAGTTGCGTCTGATAACATCGTATCCAGCGAAGGAGAACCCCGCGAGTCATTCATGATAAGCGCGGAACAAGTGGCCAAGATGCTTGAAGAAGCCATGGCCAAACAACAGGAGACCTTCAGGCTCGAGATGCAGATGGCCATGCAGACCATGAGGGAGATGCATGAGCAGCAAATCCAGGCACTGAGGAACCAGCAAGGAGAACCAAGCCACCGTAATCAGGTTGTTCAAGAAGTTGAGCATACGGATACGGATGAAACTCGCAATGCCGATAACCCTCCCGTCAACGCAGGGGGTGGTAATGAGGATGCCAACGAAGATACAGGTGAAAACTTGAAGATCAAAAGCCTCGAGAGCAAAATCAATACCTTGATGTCAGCTCAAGAGGTGAAGAAAACGGGCATTCCTTGTCCATACCCAAGGGAGTGGGATTCAATCCCCTATCCGGTGAAGTTTAGTCTAATCAACTTCACGCCGTTCGATGGGAAAGGATCCCCCACTCAGCATTTGATTTATTTCAAATCGCACCTGGGTGTTATCTCCGGTAATGAGCCTCTGATGGTGCGGTCATTCGTTGGCACTCTTCGTGGAGCCGCCTTCGATTGGTACCGCCGCCTCAAGCCAGGTAGCGTGAGCAGCTGGGACGATATGGAGACCATGTTCCTCACCAACTTCTTCGACGACGACACCGAGATATCCATCGGAACGTTGCTTGACGAGAAACAAAAGGACGGGGAGTTAGTCGAAACCTTCGTCAAGAGGTTCCGGAACAAGGCGTTAAATTGCCGGGACCCGATCACTGAGGAGTTCATCCTTCAAACTTGCCACAACAACCTCGCATTGGACGTGTTGGAAGCAATAGGGACAGCACCGTCCAATACTTGAAAAGACTTGAAGGTCCGAGGAGAACAAGCCGAACGCTTCCTCCGAAGGAAGAAGGCCGAGAGGAGTCAATCGACGACTAATCCTCCAAACTCAAACTTTGCTTCCTGTGGTAAGGGCAAGACACCTGCAGCAGCTGTTGATGCCAATCAAACGTCACAACAGCAGTCCCGGAAACAACAGAAAACTTCGGATCAGAGGCCTCAAAAAGAGTACTCCTTCAAGGACGAAGATGTTCCAGCCATCTTCAAATCTCTCCTTGATAATAACAAGATCAAGCTCCCACCGATCACGAATCAGGAGGAAGCTGACAACACTGCGGATCCGAAGTACTGCGCATACCACAGGAGGATCCTTCATCCTACCAAGGCCTGCTTTACTCTAAAGAATAGTATCCAGACCTTGGTTGAAGCCGGCGTCATAACGCTAGAGTAAGCCAGTCAAGAACGGCGAGACTCCAGTGGGTGCACGAGTATAAACTGTATCCCCTAACTCCGACCGGTATAAGAGTATAAACTGCTCCCTGATACTCCAATAGGTATAAGAGTCTAAACTATTCCCTTTTTTCCACGGGAAGTTCCTGGAGAGTGCCATGCGTGGTATTCTTAAGGATAACCCGATCATGCGGTTAATGCAACAATAAACCCAGTTTTGCAAAGAAAGCTGGGGGTGGATAATTCATGTAACGGGAAGTTCCCGGAAGAATGTTAAATGTAATATTCTTAGGGATAACCCGGTCATGATGAATAAAGTGATAAACACTAAACTCCTAATTTCCGAACACTTGATTAAACAGGAAAGAATTTTGGTCTATCAATCATTGACCAATTGTCGAAACCCTTTGTGTTAAGTCCTTATCACTTAACATCAGGGATCCCCTTCCGAGTGATTTGTACGAATCAACATTCCTATAATGATTTGTACTCTTACTCTCACTTTTTACTTGGTCAAACCTTCCTACAGTTAGGACCAAAACCAAAATCCCCTCTCGATTCCTTCAATGAACGAGAGGTCCACTTTCAAATTGAGTGATCAAACCTTCCTACAGTTAGGATCGTCTCAAACCCTCCACTTGGTCAAACCTTCCTACAGTTAGGACCACAACCAAAATCCCATCTCGATTCCTTCAATGAACGAGAGGTCCACTTTCAAATCGAGTGATCAAACTTTCCTACAGTTAGGGTCATCTCAAGCTCCCGCTTGGTCAAACCTTCCTACAGTTAGGACCAAAACCACAATTCACTCTCGATAAACGAGAAATTCATCTTTAGTTCGATAATCAAACCTTCCGACAGTTAGGGTTATCCGAATCTCTTCGATTCTCGGAGTGGAGATCCCACTCTTAGTTTCACCTTTCCGGATTCTGGGGGTGGAGGTCCCACCTCGAGTCTCCTTTTCAAATTGGGAATAGAATATAAAATTCTTCCTTCCCCACACCAATCTTTTCCAAAAGTTTATCAATCTTGGATTCATCCTAGGAAGTTTATCCCGAATCCTAAGCAGGGATAAGTCTGCGCCTAACACGCGCTGCCGGTTTAGTCTTTTTCCGATTGAAAAAGACACCAGAGTTTGATTCTGGGGTATTTTATCCTGAAACCTAAGTAAGGATAAGTCTGCGCCTAACACGCGCGGCCGGTTAGTTCTTAACCGTTAAAAAGAACACCCGTCCACATATTCAACATTGTGGCATGTTGTTATTAATAACACCAAAATCCATGCCTTACACGCATGGGGAATTCCATCCTGAATCCTAAGAAAGGATATGCCGACGCCTAACACGCGTCGCCGGTTTAGTCTTTCGCCGATTGAAAAAGACACCAGGGTCTAAACCTGGGGAATTTTATCCCGAAGCCTAAGTAGGGATAAGCCAACGTCTAATACACGTCGCTGGGTAGCCTATTCCCATAATAATGGCAAAGTCTACATATTCGAAGTTGTAGCACAAAGTCTAAAGGAGTTCATTCCTTCAGCACAACGTCACATGCGGAACGGATTTAAACAATCCGCATGTAAGCCCGATTCAAACGGTAATCGGTAAGAGCACGTCAAATCCGTTGGAGGCTGAGGATTTGCCAAAAATCCTAAGTCAACGTCTCATACACGTTGCTGTTTAGTCTTTTCACAGGAGAAAGACGAAGTCTACGTATTTAATATCGTAGCACTAAAAGGGTTAACTCTTTTAGCTTAACGTTACATGCGGAACGGACTTAAACAATCCGCATGCTAGCCCGACTCAAACGGTAGTCGGTAAAGGCTTATCAAATCCGTTGATGGCTGAGAATTTGCCAAAAATTCTATAAGTACGAGTCATTGACGCATCAATTCTATGGATTGGTCTCGTGACTCGAGTATCCGCCACGCTCCAATACCTTAAGAGCTTAAACTGTGTATACTCCAGCAGACGTACGAGTATAAACTGTGTCGAACGTCGAACAGCGCATCACAATGAAGCCTGGACGCCGGACAACGCGTCGAAATGAAGTTTAAACGCCGGACAACGCGTCGCAATGAAGCTCAAACGCCGGACGACGCCGTCAATCGAGGATCAGTTCTATGTTGAAGCAACCAACTCGAGCTAAAAGTCAAGAAATCAAGAATCGGTTTCAAGTTCAAAATTCCAACAACGGTCAGACAATAAATGCAGCACCGGAATCCTCACAGGCGTTCTACAAAGCACTGAATGACCTGAAGGAATTGAAGGAATCCAGAACAGAAGCCATTCCAAAGTCCCGCTACACCGACTGAAGGTTGGGACAATCACATCCAAAGTATTCCAGACTCTTCTATAAAAGAACGAGACTAAAATACTTTGGAGGGGGTATCTGTAGGCGTATAAAATTGCCTTTAGGTCCCACAATACAGCTCGACGACGCCAATTCAATAAACGGACCATCGAGCGACGTATCCAAACACGACCGTTATCCCGCCAACGCCGAAGCCAAGCCATGCGCAACGGAGCAGGTTAACGAGGCGACGAAGCCAACAAATCGCACCCAAGCATTGGAATGTATCCACTCGCACGCGGAATCAAACCAACGTTTCGGGGAATCACCGAGTCATCTAAACAAGAGCGAACTCGGTGATATAACGATCGAATCAAGATTGGTTTCGGACTCGAACTCAGAAGTGGGTTTACTGCCAAATCAGGAATCGGATCAAAACGAATCGAATCCGAACAAGTCAACCACACAACCGAATCGAAGTCCAAATCAACAACGAATCATAACCGGAAACACCGGAAAACCCGAACGACGAAACCAAAACACCCGAGGGGGCTCGGCACTGGGCCGAGCCACCCCTGGGTGGCTCGGCCATGGCCGAGCCACCCAGGGGTGGCTAGGCACTGTTCTGTGCACGGGGCACAGTTTTGAGCGCCTATAAATAGGCCTTGTGCTCATTTGTTTGAGGGGTTGGATTTTGGAGGGTCGAAGCTCTGCCGGATTGGAATCTGAGATCTAAAAAAGATTGGAGCTTTAGAAGATTGAAGACTTAGACTTTGAGATCCGGTGCTCGGCGATCATCCACGCCAAACAAGGCAAGAGTTCGAGAGGGACCGGATCTGAGATCTACACGATTTTCCTCCGGATCTAAGCTTGGTTCTTAGATCCCGAGAAGAGTCTCGAATTCGCTTGGTCGATTTCGACACTTGGGCTACTATTTCCTTGGTGAATTAGTACCCCACCCGGCTATTATTTCCTTCGTGAGATAATACCCGTCATATCGTGTAGATCCGACCGGATCGAGATCACGCGGTGGTCCACGGCAAATAACCCCGGCGCAGGCAAAGAACCCACACAAAGCGAGTGACCGCAAAACAGGAGCTCGCGATTCGTTCGACAAACAAGGATAAAAGTTGTAATCTTTCTTTTTCTTATTTTCGATTTTTATTGTAACCGGATCTTATAAAAAGACCGGATCTTTTGTAACCGATAAACTGTTATCAAGAGTGCAATGACATCAATGAAGAAAGACCCAATTTTTACCGCGAACACACTGCACTCCCCCAGGATAACTCTTCATACTTCTCAAGATCCTCAAGAAGTGACAACCATCTCACAAGCACCGAATCCTTAGTGGAATCCGAAAATAGATCATTATCAATCATATAAATTATATATGCACGGGCATAGCTCTTGATGATCTCATTAGTCACATCGATCAGTACATTCAGATAATTATTTCTTAACCATTCGAGCTTGATCTTATCACCCTTCATAGTAGGAGCTTGACCCAGCAATTATTCACACACTCCTATCCAGTTGAAGTCATCGGTACCCGTAACAACATCTTCATCCACTCTGAGGCCAAGTAAAACCCTAACATCCTGCAATATAATCGTCAACTCTCATTGGCGCAGGTGAAATGTATTTGTCTCGGACCTCCATCATTCAATCAATACCGTCAAAAGAGCCCAATCAAGTCTTACCCATTTAATTTATGAACACTTAAAAAATCCTGCTTGATGAACATAATATTGAACCCGTGGATCCATCAAATCTCAACTCGAATGTGCATGAGTATGATCAACAATAATAATACTCGGGGCTTGCATATATTAAACAGTGTAAATGTTCAGTAACAATCAAGAACATTTGAAAAATTGAAATGATTGAAAATGGTAAAAATATAATTTACCTCTCCGGAGTCTATCTTTGTGGATCGATGTCGATCTTGGTCATAAAGGACCTCATATGTCAATGGATCCGCCTCCATACTGTAAATATCTGCACATATGATGATAAAATGTGTCGGTATTATGACGTATGCTAAATTAGAAGTAGAATAAAAATATAGATTTATATATAAGCATTGGCTTACAAAGGAAGTAGAATAAAGTTATAAATTAAATAAATTGCACCAATTATTTGTTATCTATTTAGATTGGTAGGACAATGAGGTCTATTATGGCCCGGTTGTCTGCAATATCCACACCTAATTTTTTTGAGCTCCTTCACATCCTTCATCTATCGCACATTTTATGCGTACTAATCATGGACATCCGCCTTGTCTCTTATATTCAGGAGGTAACACATGTGGCCCGTTATAGGGTGGCTAGTAACGACTATCCACAGTGGGATGGAAATACTATTTGTATGAAACTCTATAGTGGCTTGATTAATACCACTTATAAGCATATGTGTAATACGAAATATTTGCACCCTCAAATTGCTTGGACGTAACAGCTATAACATGTGAACATGGTATTTTTGCAATTCTGGTACATTACAAGTGCATGCGTATTGTGTCCCTCGTAAATTGACGGTGTAATTATGACCGTGTTTATTTGTAAACTGCCATTCATCTACAGTAAATCTAACAATCTTCGTTAATTTCGCCTGCTTGACACGAGTTCATACAATCTCTTCATTTTTTTTGTCAATAACGTCACCCATTTTGCTCCATCCTCTCGCCACTTGATAAAATAGTGATTAAGTCTATAAAATATCCTCACAACCAACACATGTATGGGCATTGCTTGAGCCCCCTTAAGCACCCCGTTGAAGTTTTCAGAATAATTAGTTATCATCATGCAAAACCAATTCCCTCCATCTTTACTTAGTGCCCACTGGTCGACATATTTACTTTTCAAACTACTATCAATCCAGTCATGTGCAGCTTGAGATGTTGCCTTATCTGACCATACACATATATTTCGAGCGTACAAGCCGCTTGTCAAAGAAGACTTTGTAAATGTATCTGACCAAAGCTCTTTTTAAAATTAGCTCTAATGTGTCGTAAGCAATAACAGTGATGGTGATGAGAGCCAAATCTCATGTATAATGCTTTTGGAATACCTCTCATCCTATTGGATATAAAAGTAATTTTTGTCACGCCCCGCATCCTAAAATACCGGGGAATCGGGACGTAAACAAGCCCGCGCCGTATTAGATTGAGAAGAAATATACACTATCATTTTTTTTCTTTTCTTTTCTTCTCAATCCAATACGCTAAGCGTCTGGAAATAAATACAATGTGAAGTCACAGGTCCCCGATCACAATAACGAGAATATAATGAGCAACACAGAATAAAAATAACATATCACAAATGAACATCATCCAGGACATAATATACGGGTCAAACATGCCCTTATACAAATTGAACAAATGAAAACTAAAGAAATATAAAATACATCGATCAAGCAGGAATGGAAAGAGCACAAATATAAAATGGAACCATCAACTAATAAATGAAAAGAATAGACTTCGACTCCTTCTTCTGCTCCGTTTACAAGGTACTCCTGTTGAGAATCCTCTGGCTCCTGCTGAACCAGTTCTTCCTCTAAGTCTGACGTACACCAGAGAAAATAGGTGTACGTCAGCATACATGGCACACGATAAGATCCCACAAAACAAATAGAATGAACGAAAACCAAAGCGGAAAACGATACGAAAATAGAAAATGATAAAGAGACGAATAACTGGAAATCCAACAAAACCGACATGCGATAACACTACTAAAACATGATAATCAGAAGAATCCAAAAATCGAACAGGTAATGAGGTCATGCAGCTAGTGACCAGAATAATTATATAAGTGACAAGGTCATACAACTAGATGGAATTAGTACTTAAAAATCTACAACAAGAAACGTAGTACGTCGAGCAAAATAATCCAATTAAGGAAACTCTCATGTATATAACATATGTCTCGAATTGTAGATAATTAAATATTAATCCCGATCTATGTATGAAGAGAAATACAACTAGCCTACATCTCACAAGAATTATACTTAACCAAAAAATCGAGGTCATGTAAATAGCCATCCTATAACAGGTCACTGATTCACATCTCACATAGAGTCAATGTTCACATTATCGGATAACTGGTTAACAAACCACATCTTACTAGTACCTCAGACCCGCCCCAGTGCGAAAGGTTTCACTAGTACGTGTCTAGAAATAATCAATAATCATAATATCCTCGCTCCTCAGACCCACCCCAGTGCGAAACAGTTCACTGGTGCAAGCCTGGAAATAAACAATAAACACATCCGATCACTGCTCCTCAGACCCACCCCAGTGCGAAACGGTTCACTGGTGCGAGCCTGGAAATAAATAATAAACATATCCGATAACATGAACCAAGACCTTCTCATCCCAAGTCCAAGTCAACAACTCATATCTCACAGGTCACTATGGTCAAGCAATACTCGCGATTCTCAACCATAACAAGGTGTAAATGCCATTAGTATCGTGTATCAGAGTCGGGAATCATGAATGTGAACGAGAACAACATTGCAAGATGAATTATAAATATCAATTCCATGAATATAATTCATTAAATTCTGAGAATAATCCATTTAATCATGTTAAATACGCTAATCCTAAGTTTGAGCATTAAAACAATTAGTAAAAGTGGTTAAACAATTATTTCCAGTTAATAATCGAGATAACATGATAAAAAACCACTATTATTACCACAATTAAATTAAACAGGAAGTAACGGTCGAGATAAATAAGAAAACAAGGCAAGAGGAATCTTGCCTTGGGGTTCGTCGAACGAATCAACATTGACGTGCAAGTCCTCAGTGAGCGTCGGTGTGACAGAGGTGACGACAGAGTTCGTCGGAGGAACTCGGCGACGAGGGCTGCAGGCGGATCTGAGGGAGGGGCAGCGGGGTTGGCGTTCGTCAGGCGGAGCTCGACAGCGATGAGGAAGGGGGCGTCGAAGAGGAGATGGGCGTGGGGAGAGCAGTGTGGGTGTTGCTGGGGCGTCGGGTCAGAGGGCAGCGGCCGCGGAGAGAGAAGGCTTGGTCGGGGACTAACGGCGGTGCTGGCGGAGGGGTTGCGGCGCTGGAGATATGGCTGGGGAGGATGGTGGTTGTGATGAGGGCGATGATGGAGAGGACTGGAGGACGCGGGTGTTAGCGGCGGCGTGGGGTTTTGTCATCGGGGAAGAGGAGAGGAGAGAGAGGGGAGCGACGATCAGAGGCTGGTCGGAGGAGGGTTGCGGTGTGGAGGACGGGGAAGAGGGGAGCGGGGCTCAGATATGAGAACATGGGGAGGAGCTCGGCTTGGAGGAGAGAGGTGAAGAAGGAGGATGAGGCGGCAGGGAGATGGGGTGGTTGAGGGTGAGGGCGGTCGACAGGGTGGCGCAACGATGAGGAGGCCGGCGGTGGGTCTGGAGGTCGGGCGCAAGGGAGAGAGAGAGGAGAAAGAAGAGAGATGGGGCGGCGGGTTGTTTTTCGTGAACAGGAAGAAGAAGAGGGAGAGAAATAACGAAATATATTTAAATATTTATTTATTTATTTATAGAGAGAGAGAAAATTAGGGTTTTAAAAATAATAATAATCACGAAAAAATTAATTAATTACATGAAAATTATCTACACATCAAAACATGCCAGTTGTAGTATTACAACTGATAATATGCAATAGTAGAAATAATACAAGAAATTACACAATTAAACAATAACAATTAACAAAAAATATAATTATTTATATTTAAAATCAAATAATTATAGGATAATTATCTACGTGATAAAACGTACAAGTTGTACTAATACAACCGATAATATGCAACAGTAGAAATAATATAACTAATTATACAAAATAATACGTAATAATAATACAACGTATTATACGAAAATATACGTAATAACAAAAATAATACAATGTATTATTCAAAATAACATGTAACAGTATCGATAACGCAACAGATAAATTCCAAAATTTTTTTACTTTATTAAGTTAATTTATAAATATCAAAATCATTTAAATAAATATAAATCTTGAACTTTAAATCATAAAAAATTATAGAAAATAAAAAAAAATACAAATACTCTTTTAAAAATAATAATTAAATATTTTAAAATACCAAAAAATTATTTTAACTAGTATTAAAAATTCATGGTCTTATAATTTTCCTAGGAGACAACACATTAAAAATCTATAATTGAATGCAAGAAAAACATCACTCCTAATTTTTTCTTTTCTTGACCTCCGCAACTACGAATGCTAAAGAAAATAAAAATAAGCCATCATCTGCATCTACTCCTATAGCAACAAGCAATACACCATTATATTTACCATATAAGTGTTTGTCATTATTGCTAAGAACCGGTCGACAAAATTTAAATCCCTCGATTGAAGAACCAAATACCCAATATACAGAGGTGAATTGATGAACTCCCGGATGGATCTCTTTGGTTATGAGTTTGTATTCAAATCCATGATTGCTTCTTTTAATTGCATCAAGATATTGAGGTAGTGTCGCATAAGACTTCACCCAATCACCAAATTTTTTTCTCGTTACAATTCTCCTTGCATTCCATGTTTTACTATACAATATTTCAATGAACTTCATATCTAGCACTCTCTCAATTATATTACCGGAGTTAGTTCAAGCTTCTTCTTTAATTTTAGCATAATCAATCGTGCTTTGTAAGAGATAGATGTGTTAGGAATCTTGACCCCAAGATTAGTTTATTTTGATAATAACAAATATTATATGTGTATTATGTGCTAACATTTGTTTTGCAGTATCAGAGCTATATAAACAATTATATTCAAAGAGATACTTAAGACATAGATGAGTTCAAGGCAAAATAAAGCAAAGAAGAAGATATACTTTATTGTCAAAATGTAATTTTATATTTTCTTTGCTTAGAAATTTGTACAAGCCTTGATCACTCATACACATGCACACACATAGTGTTAGAACATACTAACACATGCTTAGTATGTTGGTTAACAATAGAAATCCCTTATGTTAGCCATTAGAGTTTATAAATATTGAGTGAGTCTTAAAACATATCATTTATATCCCTTAAAAATTAGAATCTGAAAAAACTCAAAAGATCAAAGTTGTAGGTCTCTTCAAGAGCTTTCCAACAAATCTTAAATCACCTTATTCCGATATCGGATGAGAAAGTTACGGTCAAAATACTAAAGAGAAAATTTTAAAATCTGTGAGTTTACAGTGTAGTCGACTACTAAGCAATTTTCTGACTTCACAGAGTCTGTTTAGACTCAGTGCAGTCGACTACTATGACTTGTAGTCGACTACAGATACAGTTTTTTCAGATTTTAGGTTTTGAATAAGTGTCTGTTTATAGCCGTTTTGTGGACGTTAATTGGGTTTAAAATTATGTCATTTCAGAGGCTATAAATAGGTTTAAACATCAGAAAACAAGCACCAAGTTTTGCACTCATAAGATTCACATATTATGCAAATTAACTCTCAAAACTTTCAATTTTTCAATCTGTTTTTCTATAAAAGAGAGTTTCTGATATTGCATTTGTTCCTATCATTCTTAAAGCTTATTTAGGCAATATTCAGAGAGTTAAAAAGATTGATAAGCCATTGTTACACGTTCACATCCACATCAAGGCTTATAAGATTAGAATTGTACATTGCTTCAAAGAAAGGTTCTCTCGGTTTATGAGAGGGGTTGATCTCTTGGTCTAGAGGTCGGTTTATAATTGGCATGGTCTTGTCAATTGGGTTTGCAATTTGCATGGTCTTGCAAATTGGTCAGGTTTGCTTTTGATTTTGTAAGGTTTCAAAATCATAGTGGAAACTCTCAAGCGGGATTTGCTTAGGGACTGGATGTACACCGGGGAGGTGGAACCAGTATACATGCTTGTGTTTGTGATGTTCATTTTCTGAGATTGCCATTCTTTCTTTACAATTTATAATCTACTTTGCATAAATTTTAAAAGAATACTATTCACCCCCTCTAGTGTTCTAGTGTATCTATTTCAGATCCTACAAGATGTACCACTATGATCTTGCTCTAATATCGGATTGGTACATGTGTGAACACTGCAGTATTCTATGATCCTAAAATGCCCATTATGTTTCTTTCTGGCAAATGCATATTACTTCCAAGAACATGCGTAATCAACTTCATTTCCCTCGATCCGACATTTCCTTTGTGTATTCATAAAACAGATTGTATCATAACTTGTGTGGTTGCTTTTAACTTGCTTGAATTTGACATTCCTTTTGATTGAGGAATCATGAATAACATCAACCAATTGGTCCTTAGTCTCGAATAAATCACCAATTTTGAAAGGGACGTCATCATCTCCTTTATGAATTGAACTTCGGCCAATACACATATCTTGTACTGTGGAAGAACGAATCCACTCATCATCTTCAAACTCGTCGGGGGGTGGTTCTTCGTACTAAACATATTTATTATTAACATAAGCCTCATCAGGCCAATTCGGATTCTCTTTAACATCTTCACTCATAAATTACATGCTATCAATTGGGGCACTATTTTGCTCTTCACCTTCAGAGTCGTTGCTTCTTTCATCCTCTTCAATTGTTACCCCTCTTAATAGCCTCATATTTTCATAAGGGACTTTATTGTTCATAACATTTGATGTTCCCCCGAATGAAGATGCACTTGGATATTGAAATTGAGTCTGCTCCATTTCACTCGAAGAAGAAAGAAAACCATCAGACTCAACTCTCAAATCTAACATGTGTGAGAATTCTCCTGGAAGTTTGAATATTTGGCACGAACTATATGACAACTTTTCAATAAATAATTCTACCGTTGGTTACGACTTGCTCAAATTAAACATAATACTCATATGATGATCGTTTGAGATCTCAATTACGAACATTCTATCAAAAGTTATGAGCCACTTGCATATTATTTTTAGTCAGTATTCTCGTGGGTCAATTTCCGTAACTCGGTGTAATTCCTTAACCAAGTCACAGTAACTATATGATTCCGAGATCATCAATGGTATCGTCACCCCTCCAACATATATTGGCATATTATTATTTCCGTAATTAAATTTTCCACCATAAGAGCAAGCAATAAAAATAATATTGTTTAACATATGTAAAAGAAGATTATATCATTTAAATGCAAAAAAAATTAAAAAATATTATCAGAGTATCGAATAAGAGAGAAAAACCCAAGATGCGAATAATCTCATATAATTTTGACCAAAAACCCTTAACCCCAAATTGAAAATTCTAAACCCTAGAATTGAGCATTCTATATACTAAAAGTTTAATTTCAATTACAAGAATCAACACACAACAAATAGAGTGGTTGATAATAAATTTCAAACCCTAGAAATTCGTTTTTGAGGGAAACCCTAGATTTTTTACATTTTAAAAGAGGAGAGAAGGACGAGAAATTATCCTAGAGATCTTAAGCAAACTTTCATGACGAATTTCGGCCATAAAATGGGTTTGAAATTAAGATGAGTTGCAGCAGAACGGGAGAGAGACCGGAGTTGGAGAAGAGAGATGTGGCTGAGAGAGATGGGGTTGGGGGAGAAGGGTTTCAGTTAGTTTATATAGTGGGGCGGGACCCAGAACAAGTAGTCGGGGTTGGCGACCCCGACTATTGTGTCACTTAGCTAATTTTCCACTTCCCCAACTTGGGGTTGGTCACTCTCTGCTAAATGGTCGGGGTTGGGAACCCCGATCATTTCGAATTAGGCATTTCAAAATGGTCGGGGTTCCCAACCCCGGCCATTTTGGCAATGACTAAATTAGTCGGGCTTCGAAACCCAACTAATTTAGCTGCCAAATTACTGAAGCGTTGTGAGCGAGGTCCTAATTAGTCGGGGTTAGCAACCCCGACTAATTAAGATCGTAATTTTTTTTTAAATTGACCCGCTTTCTGGCCATGAAGCTGACGTGGTGACAAAGTGGGTCGCTTTTGGTAATAAATTTTGAAGTGAGTTGATTATTTGGAATAAAATTGGGAATGAGTTTGTAGGCGTATAAAATTGCCTATAGGTCCCACAATACAGCTCGACGACGCCGATTCAACAAATGAACCATCGGGCGACGTATCCAAGCACGACCGTTATCCCGCCAACGCCGAAGCCAAGCCATACGCAACGGAGCAGGTTAACGAGGCGACGAAGCTAATAAATCGCACCCAAGCAGTGGAATGCATCCACTCGCACGCGGAATCAAACCAACGTTTCGGGGAATCACCGAGTCATCTAAACAAGAGCGAACTCGGTGATATAACGATCGAATCAAGATTGGTTTCGGACTCGAACTCAGAAGTGGGTTTACTGCCAAATCAGGAATCGGATCAAAACGAATCGAATCCGAACAAGTCAACCACACAACCGAGTCGGAGTCCAAATCAAACAGCGAATCGAATCGCGGACACGAATGAAAACCGAACGACGGAAACCGGAAAACCCGCCTAAGGGGGCTCGGCCAAAGCCGAGCCACCCACAGGTGGCTCGGCCAAGAGCCGAGCCACCCACAGGTGGCTAGGCCCTGTTCTGTGCACGGGGCACAGTTTTGAGCGCCTATAAATAGGCCTTGTGCTCATTTGTTTCGGAGGTTGGATTTTGGAGGGTCGAAGCTCTGCCGGATTGGAATCTGAGATCTAAAAAAGATTGGAGCTTTAGAAGATTGAAGACTTGGACTTTGAGATCCAGTGCTCGGCGATCATCCACGCCAAATAAGGCAAGAGTTCGAGAGGGACCGGATCTGAGATCTACACGATTTTCCTCCGGATCTAAGCTTGGTTCTTAGATCCCGAGAAGAATCTCGAATTCGCTTGGTCGATTTCGACACTTGGGCTACTATTTCCTTGGTGAATTAGTACCCCACCCGGCTATTATTTCCTTCGTGAGATAATACCCGTCATATCGTGTAGATCCGACCGGATCAAGATCACGCGGTGGTCCACGGCAAATAACCCCGGCGCAGGCAAAGAACCCACACAAAGCGAGTGACCGCAAAACAGGAGCTCGCGATTCGTTCGACAAACAAGGATAAAAGTTGTAATCTTTCTTTTTCGTATTTTGATTTTCATTGTAACCGGATCTTATAAAAAGACCGGATCTTTTGTAACCGATAAACTGTTATCAAGAGTGCAATGACATCAATGAAGAAAGACCCAATTTTTACCGCGAACAATCTGGCGACCACAGTGGGAGCCACCGATCTCGCCGACGAGATCGTTGCGTCGCAGCCGCGGATCCCGATCCTGGTTGTGGAGGAGGTCGAATACGAGTTCGACCAACAGAAGTTCGAGGCGTACCTGTCGTCCTCGTCCGGATCTACCTCCTTCCGCAAGTCCAAGTCTCCAAAGTTCTCCTCCAAGAGGAAACTTCGTTGGTACGAAAATGTTGAAGCTACCAACGAAGATCTCACCCCAATTGATGCCGAAGTTGCATTGGGTGAAGCTCCACCAACCTCCAACCAGGTTGGATCTGCTCTGGCCAACTCTTCTGCCATAGAAGGCGTGATGACTCTCTCGAAGAGAGCCCGCCAAAGGCAACGTCAACGGCTTGCGAAACAATTCGCAAAGGCGATGGAATCCGTGGACGGAGTCTGTTACAAGGCGGATCTGAAGAGCAAAAGAGGCAAACAGCCTCAATAGCAGATGAATGGCGCCTCTTCCAAGCCGCCAACAACAGAATGGGTCCGTGTCAAACGGAACCGATCAACGCTTGAGGAGCGCATTCGCAAGCGCCGCGCACTCTCAGCGCAAGCACGGGCTCAAGTCGAGGAAGCCCGTAGGAAGCTGCAGAATAGAGTGGCCAAGAAATCGCCGCCAACTCGCAAAATATGGAGGCCAAAATCCGAAGTGGTGATTCAGGCCGAGGAGCGACCTTTACAGCCTTCAAAACGAGTTCGACCTCCCGAACCATCCCGAAGAAGGAGGTCAGTTTTGGAACGCCTCGGCCCAATTCCCGATGAAAGAGGCAAGGCTCCAGTTCAAGAGCGTTTGGGCCCGATGAGAGAGCCCCGAACGACTCAACATGCTAGGGGTCACTATCACTCTCAGCATGACAAGGAGTTCAAGGCTACTGCGCGTGCCAATTTGCGCATCGAAGTCCAGAAGCTCGTAGAAGATTCACGCCCACAAAGGCGCGTTTCGAGACGCGTAACCTTTGAAAGCCCAAAGAAGGCGATTCATCCTCAGAAGGAAACGTTGTCGTCCGATGACGATGACGTTATACCTGAGGGATCGTGCCAACACGTGATAGGTTGCTCCGACTTTCATACGGACGAGCTGTACTATCGTGCTGGGGGTACGAACAGAGCCAGAAAGAGGAGCCCTCGTAGGCTCGAAACTCAGTGCCCCTGTTCCAAACTCATTCGGGCGATACTGTCTGAGTGCAACTGCATCAAGGCAGTCCCCGAAAGGGTTTCGGTGTTCGAAAGGCTCAGTACCGAAACGCCAAGGCCAAGGCCTACACGTTTCCGACGAAGGAGAGCGGTGGTTGAAGGTGGAGAATTTCCAAGGGTCACCGCTAACGTGACCAGCAAAAGGACATTGGCACGGGATGATCTCGAGTCAATTCTGGGAGCATCCCGGCGTCTAACCCGTTTACAGTCCGGAGCCATCGCACGAGGAACGTATGGTAGAGTTCAGATAAGACCACCTTCATAAGATGAGGAATCAGATGCATGCTCTGCAGTTGCGTCTGATAACATCGTATCCAGCGAAGGAGAACCCCGCGAGTCATTCATGATAAGCGCGGAACAAGTGGCCAAGATGCTTGAAGAAGCCATGGCCAAACAACAGGAGACCTTCAGGCTCGAGATGCAGATGGCCATGCAGACCATGAGGGAGATGCATGAGCAGCAAATCCAGGCACTGAGGAACCAGCAAGGAGAACCAAGCCACCGTAATCAGGTTGTTCAAGAAGTTGAGCATACGGATACGGATGAAACTCGCAATGCCGATAACCCTCCCGTCAACGCAGGGGGTGGTAATGAGGATGCCAACGAAGATACAGGTGAAAACTTGAAGATCAAAAGCCTCGAGAGCAAAATCAATACCTTGATGTCAGCTCAAGAGGTGAAGAAAACGGGCATTCCTTGTCCATACCCAAGGGAGTGGGATTCAATCCCCTATCCGGTGAAGTTTAGTCTAATCAACTTCACGCCGTTCGATGGGAAAGGATCCCCCACTCAGCATTTGATTTATTTCAAATCGCACCTGGGTGTTATCTCCGGTAATGAGCCTCTGATGGTGCGGTCATTCGTTGGCACTCTTCGTGGAGCCGCCTTCGATTGGTACCGCCGCCTCAAGCCAGGTAGCGTGAGCAGCTGGGACGATATGGAGACCATGTTCCTCACCAACTTCTTCGACGACGACACCGAGATATCCATCGGAACGTTGCTTGACGAGAAACAAAAGGACGGGGAGTTAGTCGAAACCTTCGTCAAGAGGTTCCGGAACAAGGCGTTAAATTGCCGGGACCCGATCACTGAGGAGTTCATCCTTCAAACTTGCCACAACAACCTCGCATTGGACGTGTTGGAAGCAATAGGGACAGCACCGTCCAATACTTGAAAAGACTTGAAGGTCCGAGGAGAACAAGCCGAACGCTTCCTCCGAAGGAAGAAGGCCGAGAGGAGTCAATCGACGACTAATCCTCCAAACTCAAACTTTGCTTCCTGTGGTAAGGGCAAGACACCTGCAGCAGCTGTTGATGCCAATCAAACGTCACAACAGCAGTCCCGGAAACAACAGAAAACTTCGGATCAGAGGCCTCAAAAAGAGTACTCCTTCAAGGACGAAGATGTTCCAGCCATCTTCAAATCTCTCCTTGATAATAACAAGATCAAGCTCCCACCGATCACGAATCAGGAGGAAGCTGACAACACTGCGGATCCGAAGTACTGCGCATACCACAGGAGGATCCTTCATCCTACCAAGGCCTGCTTTACTCTAAAGAATAGTATCCAGACCTTGGTTGAAGCCGGCGTCATAACGCTAGAGTAAGCCAGTCAAGAACGGCGAGACTCCAGTGGGTGCACGAGTATAAACTGTATCCCCTAACTCCGACCGGTATAAGAGTATAAACTGCTCCCTGATACTCCAATAGGTATAAGAGTCTAAACTATTCCCTTTTTTCCACGGGAAGTTCCTGGAGAGTGCCATGCGTGGTATTCTTAAGGATAACCCGATCATGCGGTTAATGCAACAATAAACCCAGTTTTGCAAAGAAAGCTGGGGGTGGATAATTCATGTAACGGGAAGTTCCCGGAAGAATGTTAAATGTAATATTCTTAGGGATAACCCGGTCATGATGAATAAAGTGATAAACACTAAACTCCTAATTTCCGAACACTTGATTAAACAGGAAAGAATTTTGGTCTATCAATCATTGACCAATTGTCGAAACCCTTTGTGTTAAGTCCTTATCACTTAACATCAGGGATCCCCTTCCGAGTGATTTGTACGAATCAACATTCCTATAATGATTTGTACTCTTACTCTCACTTTTTACTTGGTCAAACCTTCCTACAGTTAGGACCAAAACCAAAATCCCCTCTCGATTCCTTCAATGAACGAGAGGTCCACTTTCAAATTGAGTGATCAAACCTTCCTACAGTTAGGATCGTCTCAAACCCTCCACTTGGTCAAACCTTCCTACAGTTAGGACCACAACCAAAATCCCATCTCGATTCCTTCAATGAACGAGAGGTCCACTTTCAAATCGAGTGATCAAACTTTCCTACAGTTAGGGTCATCTCAAGCTCCCGCTTGGTCAAACCTTCCTACAGTTAGGACCAAAACCACAATTCACTCTCGATAAACGAGAAATTCATCTTTAGTTCGATAATCAAACCTTCCGACAGTTAGGGTTATCCGAATCTCTTCGATTCTCGGAGTGGAGATCCCACTCTTAGTTTCACCTTTCCGGATTCTGGGGGTGGAGGTCCCACCTCGAGTCTCCTTTTCAAATTGGGAATAGAATATAAAATTCTTCCTTCCCCACACCAATCTTTTCCAAAAGTTTATCAATCTTGGATTCATCCTAGGAAGTTTATCCCGAATCCTAAGCAGGGATAAGTCTGCGCCTAACACGCGCTGCCGGTTTAGTCTTTTTCCGATTGAAAAAGACACCAGAGTTTGATTCTGGGGTATTTTATCCTGAAACCTAAGTAAGGATAAGTCTGCGCCTAACACGCGCGGCCGGTTAGTTCTTAACCGTTAAAAAGAACACCCGTCCACATATTCAACATTGTGGCATGTTGTTATTAATAACACCAAAATCCATGCCTTACACGCATGGGGAATTCCATCCTGAATCCTAAGAAAGGATATGCCGACGCCTAACACGCGTCGCCGGTTTAGTCTTTCGCCGATTGAAAAAGACACCAGGGTCTAAACCTGGGGAATTTTATCCCGAAGCCTAAGTAGGGATAAGCCAACGTCTAATACACGTCGCTGGGTAGCCTATTCCCATAATAATGGCAAAGTCTACATATTCGAAGTTGTAGCACAAAGTCTAAAGGAGTTCATTCCTTCAGCACAACGTCACATGCGGAACGGATTTAAACAATCCGCATGTAAGCCCGATTCAAACGGTAATCGGTAAGAGCACGTCAAATCCGTTGGAGGCTGAGGATTTGCCAAAAATCCTAAGTCAACGTCTCATACACGTTGCTGTTTAGTCTTTTCACAGGAGAAAGACGAAGTCTACGTATTTAATATCGTAGCACTAAAAGGGTTAACTCTTTTAGCTTAACGTTACATGCGGAACGGACTTAAACAATCCGCATGCTAGCCCGACTCAAACGGTAGTCGGTAAAGGCTTATCAAATCCGTTGATGGCTGAGAATTTGCCAAAAATTCTATAAGTACGAGTCATTGACGCATCAATTCTATGGATTGGTCTCGTGACTCGAGTATCCGCCACGCTCCAATACCTTAAGAGCTTAAACTGTGTATACTCCAGCAGACGTACGAGTATAAACTGTGTCGAACGTCGAACAGCGCATCACAATGAAGCCTGGACGCCGGACAACGCGTCGAAATGAAGTTTAAACGCCGGACAACGCGTCGCAATGAAGCTCAAACGCCGGACGACGCCGTCAATCGAGGATCAGTTCTATGTTGAAGCAACCAACTCGAGCTAAAAGTCAAGAAATCAAGAATCGGTTTCAAGTTCAAAATTCCAACAACGGTCAGACAATAAATGCAGCACCGGAATCCTCACAGGCGTTCTACAAAGCACTGAATGACCTGAAGGAATTGAAGGAATCCAGAACAGAAGCCATTCCAAAGTCCCGCTACACCGACTGAAGGTTGGGACAATCACATCCAAAGTATTCCAGACTCTTCTATAAAAGAACGAGACTAAAATACTTTGGAGGGGGTATCTGTAGGCGTATAAAATTGCCTTTAGGTCCCACAATACAGCTCGACGACGCCAATTCAATAAACGGACCATCGAGCGACGTATCCAAACACGACCGTTATCCCGCCAACGCCGAAGCCAAGCCATGCGCAACGGAGCAGGTTAACGAGGCGACGAAGCCAACAAATCGCACCCAAGCATTGGAATGTATCCACTCGCACGCGGAATCAAACCAACGTTTCGGGGAATCACCGAGTCATCTAAACAAGAGCGAACTCGGTGATATAACGATCGAATCAAGATTGGTTTCGGACTCGAACTCAGAAGTGGGTTTACTGCCAAATCAGGAATCGGATCAAAACGAATCGAATCCGAACAAGTCAACCACACAACCGAATCGAAGTCCAAATCAACAACGAATCATAACCGGAAACACCGGAAAACCCGAACGACGAAACCAAAACACCCGAGGGGGCTCGGCACTGGGCCGAGCCACCCCTGGGTGGCTCGGCCATGGCCGAGCCACCCAGGGGTGGCTAGGCACTGTTCTGTGCACGGGGCACAGTTTTGAGCGCCTATAAATAGGCCTTGTGCTCATTTGTTTGAGGGGTTGGATTTTGGAGGGTCGAAGCTCTGCCGGATTGGAATCTGAGATCTAAAAAAGATTGGAGCTTTAGAAGATTGAAGACTT
>BQKN01052988.1:0-11108 GCA_022839385.1 Asparagus kiusianus | reverse complement strand
AGTGGAATGTGATTCCTTCTGGTTGCCTTGAAAGTCAACGATACATATCCGCAACCTGATCCTCCAATATCTAATTTACTCTTTCCGTTTGACCATCTGCCGGTGGATAAAATACCTTACAGAAAGATAATTCTGTTACTCAAAAGAAATCCAGTAAACCCTTCCAAAAGTGCAGAATGAACACCGAAACCTCAATCTGATGTTATCATATCTGGAACTCCATGAAGTTGAATAGTCTCTTGAATGAGTATCCTTACATACGTCTCCGTTGTATAGTTAAGTTAGTCCTTGCAGGAAAACATATATCGACTTCATCAGTTTATCCACTATCACCCAAATCGAATCATTCTCTTTCTTTGATTTCAACAATCTTTGCGATAAGATCCATCGAACTGCTCGCCTACTCTACACCGAAATGGTAAAAGGCTGCCGTGATCCTGCTGGTCTCTGATGTTGTGCCCTTACTTATTGACAGGTAAGGTAGTTAGCTACACAAGATCTGAAGTTTTTCCTATGAATAACACTTCATCCAAAAGTGTCTCTTTAAGCCCTTGTACATCGTAGGGGTCCTTGGATGTACTTATTCGCGAACTCGTAGTCTTTGGTAAACTCAATTCACCTCCTTTGTCTCTGGTTGTTTTTCTTCTGGAAGAAAAGATACTTCAAGTTCTAATTGTCTGGGAATAATTCACATCGTACTTCATATAAGTAAAGTCTCCATGTCTTCAGTGCAAATACCACTGCTGCTAACTCCAAGTTTCAAGTGGAAATAGGTCTGCTCATGCGCTCTTGATTGCTACAAGGTATATGCTACTACTCTTTAAATCTGCATCAAAACGTCTCCTAACCTTGCCAATAATGTAATTGTGTAGACCACAAATATCCTGGATAAACTTCCAATAATAATCGGCCCAAACTAGAAAAGTTACAAATCCCTATTTCCGCCGTTGGCGGCTCCAAAACAAGAATTGCTACAACCTTAGCCGGACTGACTGCTAAGTGAGAAAATCATCAATAAAACTATCACGAATGATCCATGAAGGGATAGGAAACTCAGTTCATAAAATACATGGGTACAGCGGGTGCATCGGTCAACCCAAATGGTGGGAACAAAACTCAAAAGATTCACATCGAATCAGGGAAACACGGCGTTGGGATAATCCTTCTCTCGAACTCGCAACTACAATAAATCCAAAACAAAGACAAATCTTTGAGAAATGCTGCGCTTTGCGCAGCTGATCGAACAGGTCATAAATTCTATCAAATCTGAAAAGTGACATGCCCAACTATAAAAATCAATAAACAAATGCATATTACCGTCCTTCTTCTTCATGAAGAGAACTGGCACTCCCTTCGGAGAACGATTCCGATGAATAAAACCCTAAGCTAACAACTCGTCCAATTGGGTCTGAACTCCCTCATTTTAGCTAGTGTCATGCGATAGGGTGCGCGGGATATCGGGGCGGTGCCCGGCTGCATCACAATGCAAATCTCAACCTCTCACACAGGAGGCAACTCAGGCATGTCCTGAAAGACATCCTGGCAATCTGAGACAACTCTAGTCTCCAATAAATCTCAACCTCTCACACAGGAGGTAACTCAGGTATGTCCTGAAAGACATCCTGGCAATCCCGTCACATCTCCTCATCGATGAACACCAGGAGTGACTCCTCAAAACGATTGCTCTGAGAAGTGGCCACAATCATCTCGGACCCATTGGACGCTCGCAATCTGGCTATCTTCGTGAAGATAATCAGGATGATAACCAATCCATAACAAGGATAACATTAAACTCGGACACATGCAACACTATCAAATCTATGACTAACTCCGACTCGCCTAGACTAATAATACACATCCTATAAACGCTCTCCAGAAGCGCTACTCCACCTAAAGGGATGGACAACCAATGATGGAAGGTCTAGAGGCTGAGCTATGATTGGGAGTCTAGTCATAAAAGCATACGAAATGGAAGAACACGAAATTTCCGACATGAAAAGAATATGGGCGGAAAAAGATTTATGAGGGGCGTACCCTCCACAATTGATCTGCTTGCTCCATCATCATGCGGGACTACTGCATATATTCCGCCAGTGGATGAAGACTGATCTGCCGCTGGTGCTGGGGAATATGGAACAATCTGTCCCTGGGAAACCTCCTGAACTGCTAGATTCTGCCCCTCAGTCTTCTGCTGCTTCTGATTTGGGCCATCACTCTTCTGATTTCTTGTTGGCGCACTGCGGCACTCTAATGCCTTGTGTCCGACCTTGCGACAGTTAAAACAAGATCCCCGAAACCTGTGCTGCTGTTGCTGAAGTCCAGACAAATGTCTCTTGTTCTTACCCTTGTCTCAAGTATGCCTTCTCTTAGCACTTCCTTCCTTATCCTCCCGAAACTTAGCCGTCCCGGTATCTTGAAAAGCGGCGGTTTTAGCCGCTGATGGTGGTGGTGCAATATGATTCGCCACAAGCTCCTCAAGTGCTGCTACCCTAGCAACTAAGGGAGCCATAAGATCTATCAGATACTGGGGAGCCTGCTGCGGCTCAGGTAGTGTCTGATGCGGCTCGGGTGAAGTTTGCTGTGGCTCGGCCTGTCCAGATCTCTGAGTGCGCGGTATACCATATTCTGACATCTGAGTATATAACAAAAATAGTTCGTGAGTCAAAATAGACCTTTATAAATAGCGTATCACAATACAATTTTCACAACTTATAGTATTCACACCAATACTTGAATTTATATAAAATAGTTGTCATAAAAAAAATATTCTCAAATTTTGAGATATACGCATATATCGTCCTCACTCATACTAGGAAATCCTTTCGGACTCTATACATGAATCCTAAGAAACTCTATCCTAGCTCCACGACTCGACACAGGATGATCCTAAGGATACTGGAACTAGAGCTCTGATACCAACTGTGACGCCCCTGGGTTCACACAAGGCTGCAGTCCTAGGTGAAACCAAGAATGTCAAACCTGCCATGCACCACACCGTGCAGTAACACGTTTCACCATCACAATTACTATCTCTCTAGTGGAAACAACAACAGGTGTAGGTACAAAGCAAGTAAAAGGTAAATCAACGATACTGGGTGAAATGATAGGACATAACACATTCCATCGACGAGATAACTGAAGTACATAGTCAAAGTCTGAAATGAATAACAAAAATCTGGAGATCTCAACATGTCTCAAAGTACATAATATCTGATACAGGAAACAAGGCACACAGCCTTTACAACTCTAGAACATAAACCTCTTAAGTCTAAAAAAAATGTCTCAAGTGGAGTACAAAATAAAATATAACTCAAAAGACGGCTGAAGCTAAAGTGCATCACCATCAACCTGCGACTCTCCGGGCTTCTGACTCGTTACCTGAAAGGGGAGGGATAACGAGCGTCAAAGCGCTAGCGAGCAACATCACAACCAACCCCCAGGGAAAGGGCTCGTTGTATACAGAAAATACAGTTATTACATAATAGTATAAAATCATTATTTCTAATAGCAAATGGGTTTTGGTACTTAGGAAATTACAACACGAGCATAGGTACGTCGAGCGAAATAATCCAAACAAGGAAACCCTCATGTATATACCTTGTATCTCAAATTGTAAATCCCTAAATACTAAACCCGATATCTAATACAAGAAACAATAAAGGAAACGAATACAAACTCATCTCTACCGATAAGTGAAATCATGACAAGGCTACCGCAAGTGTCACGTCAAACTCACATGTGTGTTATGCCCGAGAACGATTAAGTGTCCAAAACATAGACTGAATATAGCCGTTGTCCAACGCGTGGACCGGATGTGACCGTTGTCCAACGCTTGGACCGGATGTGACCGTTGTCCAACGCTTGGACCGGATGTGACCGTTGTCCAACGTATGGACCGGGTGATAATGCATATCCAACACGAGGATTAAATAACAATGCATGTCCAACACGAGGACTAAGCAGAGTGAACGTCCAACATAAGGACTACAAGTAACGAGTGTCCCACACATGGACAGAATATAACCGATGTCCAACGCATGGACTAAATCTAATCAATGTCCAACACGAGGGCTAAATGAGAAATAATGTCCAACACGAGGACTAATCAGAATGTAAATATAAACACTGCAATTTAATACCCAGTAACCAAGGCATCTACTCATATTCAAGAATGATAAACAGTAATATAAAGAAAAACAGGGAAAACTCAGATGAGTCGACTCATGCTTATTTATGAGTCGACTCATGCCTCATGGGTCGACTCGTGATCAATAACGAGTCGACTCAGCAGAAGGTAAATGACAACAGGAAACGACTTTGTGAGTCGACTCATGAATTTCATGAGTCGACTCATGACTTATGGGTCGACTCGTATACTGACGAGTCGACTCAACAGAAGCAAAAGGAAACATCACAACACTTCGTAAGTCGACTCATGACAGTCATGAGTCGACTCAACCTGATGAGTCGACTCATGATGAGTCGTGAGTCGACTCACGGGCTGAAATCTGCATGTAACATAAGTTGAATTCGTTCGTCTCGATCCATACTTCCATTATACTGATCTATAACTCCCTAACTATCATTGTTAAACCATGAGGCAGTGAAAAGTTCATACATAGCATGAGAAACGAATACTTGCATGTTAAATCTAACATTTAACCCCTAAACATGAAAAAGGGCATTTAAACAAAGTAAAAAGTCATATTTTTATTCCTTAAAAATATTTCCAGATCTGGGTTTTTTTCAAAAACGTTATTGTGATGATTTAAAATCTGAAATACATGATTTCTAGCATTCCCCCTAACAAGAACATTGTTTTATACTTGAAAATAAGTCTTGGGCTCAATAAAACTCATGAAAAACTATTATAAACTAATAAAAACATGGGAGAGAGGTTTGGCGAGATGTTACTCGCCTCAAATGCGAAGAATAACGATCCCCCTCGCAGCAATCCACAAGAAGCTGCTGAAATCCCCCTTGAAACGCCCCAAAATCTCCAAGAGCACCTAGGGTTTGAGAGAGAGGGAGAGGGGCTAGGGTTTTTGGGGAGATCTGAGAGGAATGGGTGTTTTTCGGGTGTAAAACAATATATAGGAGCCAACTAAACCCGACCCGAAACCCACAAACCCGAAATGAAAGAAGCCAGAAAAACCCCGATGAGTCGACTCATGCCTTATCATGGGTCGACTCATGGTCATGGGTCGACTCATAATTTTTATGAGTCGACTCAGCAGAAGAAAAATGGGAACAGGACACGATATCATGAGTCGACTTATGACAGGCGTAAGTCGACTCAACCTGATCAGTCGACTCATGACATGTTATGAGTCGACTCATGAACAAAAATCTGCATACTTCGATTTCTTTTGCACACGATTTGCAAACTTGCAACTCATCCTCATACCTGAGGCATATACACATGCTCATAAGCTCAAATATCATTTCCATGCATGACCATGCAACAAAGATATTTATAATATAGATTAAATATCTTTATTCACTCATATTCACACTTGTAAGTTGTCAAAATCAACGGGGTCTTACATTCTTCCCCCCTTAAAAGAATTTCGTCCTCGAAATTCAGAAAAATCAAATCTAACTCATAAAGATGCTAGAAAAGCTTGACAAGGGTCTAATCCAACCCGCACACATACACATCTCAAAATATTTACTTATGATAAGATATAGGAAATTTATATTTAACAGTCCAGGATGATTATATTCCCACTCAACCCTTAATCGAATGGAACTAGTACGTCGGGTGAAAAATCCAAACAAGGAACCCCCCATATATATACCATGCGTTCCATAAGATTATGAATTAAGCGGAAATATTATCATTCTAGTGTTAAATCTAAATTTAACCACACATAAAATCACACACATAATCATACATATAAATCAATTCACTCCCTCAACAGGTGTAGGATGTCGCGCGACATAATACGTTTGCGCTCCCGAAAATCACCTTCGATGTCTACACTTAACCATCTAAAATGTAAATACTCCCACTTAACTCCTAACCAAATGGAACAAGTACATCGAGTGAAAAATCCAAACAAGGAACCCCTCATATATATACCATATGTTCCAAGTACTTAGGAGATAAGTGGTATTATCCTCATTTTAGTGTTAAGTATAAATATCGGGATATATATATAATACACAATAAGAATTCACATTATACAAATTTTAATTTATTTATCTGCTCAAACAAGTGTGGGTAGTCACGTCGCATGCCCTCCTCGCGCTCCGAAGAAGCTTCCTCAACTCCACTTCGGTTCCATGGAACCTTCACCAAATGGGATCACCTTGTTCCTGAGCCTTTTGTCTTCTCTAGCAAGTATAGACACTGAAATCTCAATAGAAGTCAAACCATCCCGAAGCTCCATCTCAGGTGTCTCCAACACTCATTGTTGCTCCTCATCATGCAATTGTTTCCTAAGCATAAAAACATCAAATACATCGTGCATGCTAGGCATCGGTGCTGGAAGGTCTAGTCTGAATGAAACGGTTCCAAAAGCTCCAGAATCCAGAGCGTTCCAATGTATCTCAGTTCAAGCTTTCTCCGCCTTTTGAATTGTTCAACGTCTTTCATAAATGATACTTTCAGCACAACTGACTCTTCAAAGCTGAAACTCTAATTTTTCCTCATCTTTTATCTGCATAGCTCTTTTGCTGACTTGAGCGGCTAGAATATGTTTGCTGATCAAATGTTTCTTCCTCAGTAATTGGTCTCATAAGCTCTGGTCTAAGTATTAAGTATTTCCCCGGCTCTACCCAATATATGGGCGCTCTGCAAGGCCTCCCGTGCGATGCTTCATACGAGGCTACGCAAATTGTTGCTTGATAACTGTTGTTATAAGCGAATTCTATCAGTGGAATGTGATTCCTTCTGGTTGCCTTGAAAGTCAACGATACATATCCGCAACCTGATCCTCCAATATCTAATTTACTCTTTCCGTTTGACCATCTGCCGGTGGATAAAATACCTTACAGAAAGATAATTCTGTTACTCAAAAGAAATCCAGTAAACCCTTCCAAAAGTGCAGAATGAACACCGAAACCTCAATCTGATGTTATCATATCTGGAACTCCATGAAGTTGAATAGTCTCTTGAATGAGTATCCTTACATACGTCTCCGTTGTATAGTTAAGTTAGTCCTTGCAGGAAAACATATATCGACTTCATCAGTTTATCCACTATCACCCAAATCGAATCATTCTCTTTCTTTGATTTCAACAATCTTTGCGATAAGATCCATCGAACTGCTCGCCTACTCTACACCGAAATGGTAAAAGGCTGCCGTGATCCTGCTGGTCTCTGATGTTGTGCCCTTACTTATTGACAGGTAAGGTAGTTAGCTACACAAGATCTGAAGTTTTTCCTATGAATAACACTTCATCCAAAAGTGTCTCTTTAAGCCCTTGTACATCGTAGGGGTCCTTGGATGTACTTATTCGCGAACTCGTAGTCTTTGGTAAACTCAATTCACCTCCTTTGTCTCTGGTTGTTTTTCTTCTGGAAGAAAAGATACTTCAAGTTCTAATTGTCTGGGAATAATTCACATCGTACTTCATATAAGTAAAGTCTCCATGTCTTCAGTGCAAATACCACTGCTGCTAACTCCAAGTTTCAAGTGGAAATAGGTCTGCTCATGCGCTCTTGATTGCTACAAGGTATATGCTACTACTCTTTAAATCTGCATCAAAACGTCTCCTAACCTTGCCAATAATGTAATTGTGTAGACCACAAATATCCTGGATAAACTTCCAATAATAATCGGCCCAAACTAGAAAAGTTACAAATCCCTATTTCCGCCGTTGGCGGCTCCAAAACAAGAATTGCTACAACCTTAGCCGGACTGACTGCTAAGTGAGAAAATCATCAATAAAACTATCACGAATGATCCATGAAGGGATAGGAAACTCAGTTCATAAAATACATGGGTACAGCGGGTGCATCGGTCAACCCAAATGGTGGGAACAAAACTCAAAAGATTCACATCGAATCAGGGAAACACGGCGTTGGGATAATCCTTCTCTCGAACTCGCAACTACAATAAATCCAAAACAAAGACAAATCTTTGAGAAATGCTGCGCTTTGCGCAGCTGATCGAACAGGTCATAAATTCTATCAAATCTGAAAAGTGACATGCCCAACTATAAAAATCAATAAACAAATGCATATTACCGTCCTTCTTCTTCATGAAGAGAACTGGCACTCCCTTCGGAGAACGATTCCGATGAATAAAACCCTAAGCTAACAACTCGTCCAATTGGGTCTGAACTCCCTCATTTTAGCTAGTGTCATGCGATAGGGTGCGCGGGATATCGGGGCGGTGCCCGGCTGCATCACAATGCAAATCTCAACCTCTCACACAGGAGGCAACTCAGGCATGTCCTGAAAGACATCCTGGCAATCTGAGACAACTCTAGTCTCCAATAAATCTCAACCTCTCACACAGGAGGTAACTCAGGTATGTCCTGAAAGACATCCTGGCAATCCCGTCACATCTCCTCATCGATGAACACCAGGAGTGACTCCTCAAAACGATTGCTCTGAGAAGTGGCCACAATCATCTCGGACCCATTGGACGCTCGCAATCTGGCTATCTTCGTGAAGATAATCAGGATGATAACCAATCCATAACAAGGATAACATTAAACTCGGACACATGCAACACTATCAAATCTATGACTAACTCCGACTCGCCTAGACTAATAATACACATCCTATAAACGCTCTCCAGAAGCGCTACTCCACCTAAAGGGATGGACAACCAATGATGGAAGGTCTAGAGGCTGAGCTATGATTGGGAGTCTAGTCATAAAAGCATACGAAATGGAAGAACACGAAATTTCCGACATGAAAAGAATATGGGCGGAAAAAGATTTATGAGGGGCGTACCCTCCACAATTGATCTGCTTGCTCCATCATCATGCGGGACTACTGCATATATTCCGCCAGTGGATGAAGACTGATCTGCCGCTGGTGCTGGGGAATATGGAACAATCTGTCCCTGGGAAACCTCCTGAACTGCTAGATTCTGCCCCTCAGTCTTCTGCTGCTTCTGATTTGGGCCATCACTCTTCTGATTTCTTGTTGGCGCACTGCGGCACTCTAATGCCTTGTGTCCGACCTTGCGACAGTTAAAACAAGATCCCCGAAACCTGTGCTGCTGTTGCTGAAGTCCAGACAAATGTCTCTTGTTCTTACCCTTGTCTCAAGTATGCCTTCTCTTAGCACTTCCTTCCTTATCCTCCCGAAACTTAGCCGTCCCGGTATCTTGAAAAGCGGCGGTTTTAGCCGCTGATGGTGGTGGTGCAATATGATTCGCCACAAGCTCCTCAAGTGCTGCTACCCTAGCAACTAAGGGAGCCATAAGATCTATCAGATACTGGGGAGCCTGCTGCGGCTCAGGTAGTGTCTGATGCGGCTCGGGTGAAGTTTGCTGTGGCTCGGCCTGTCCAGATCTCTGAGTGCGCGGTATACCATATTCTGACATCTGAGTATATAACAAAAATAGTTCGTGAGTCAAAATAGACCTTTATAAATAGCGTATCACAATACAATTTTCACAACTTATAGTATTCACACCAATACTTGAATTTATATAAAATAGTTGTCATAAAAAAAATATTCTCAAATTTTGAGATATACGCATATATCGTCCTCACTCATACTAGGAAATCCTTTCGGACTCTATACATGAATCCTAAGAAACTCTATCCTAGCTCCACGACTCGACACAGGATGATCCTAAGGATACTGGAACTAGAGCTCTGATACCAACTGTGACGCCCCTGGGTTCACACAAGGCTGCAGTCCTAGGTGAAACCAAGAATGTCAAACCTGCCATGCACCACACCGTGCAGTAACACGTTTCACCATCACAATTACTATCTCTCTAGTGGAAACAACAACAGGTGTAGGTACAAAGCAAGTAAAAGGTAAATCAACGATACTGGGTGAAATGATAGGACATAACACATTCCATCGACGAGATAACTGAAGTACATAGTCAAAGTCTGAAATGAATAACAAAAATCTGGAGATCTCAACATGTCTCAAAGTACATAATATCTGATACAGGAAACAAGGCACACAGCCTTTACAACTCTAGAACATAAACCTCTTAAGTCTAAAAAAAATGTCTCAAGTGGAGTACAAAATAAAATATAACTCAAAAGACGGCTGAAGCTAAAGTGCATCACCATCAACCTGCGACTCTCCGGGCTTCTGACTCGTTACCTGAAAGGGGAGGGATAACGAGCGTCAAAGCGCTAGCGAGCAACATCACAACCAACCCCCAGGGAAAGGGCTCGTTGTATACAGAAAATACAGTTATTACATAATAGTATAAAATCATTATTTCTAATAGCAAATGGGTTTTGGTACTTAGGAAATTACAACACGAGCATAGGTACGTCGAGCGAAATAATCCAAACAAGGAAACCCTCATGTATATACCTTGTATCTCAAATTGTAAATCCCTAAATACTAAACCCGATATCTAATACAAGAAACAATAAAGGAAACGAATACAAACTCATCTCTACCGATAAGTGAAATCATGACAAGGCTACCGCAAGTGTCACGTCAAACTCACATGTGTGTTATGCCCGAGAACGATTAAGTGTCCAAAACATAGACTGAATATAGCCGTTGTCCAACGCGTGGACCGGATGTGACCGTTGTCCAACGCTTGGACCGGATGTGACCGTTGTCCAACGCTTGGACCGGATGTGACCGTTGTCCAACGTATGGACCGGGTGATAATGCATATCCAACACGAGGATTAAATAACAATGCATGTCCAACACGAGGACTAAGCAGAGTGAACGTCCAACATAAGGACTACAAGTAACGAGTGTCCCACACATGGACAGAATATAACCGATGTCCAACGCATGGACTAAATCTAATCAATGTCCAACACGAGGGCTAAATGAGAAATAATGTCCAACACGAGGACTAATCAGAATGTAAATATAAACACTGCAATTTAATACCCAGTAACCAAGGCATCTACTCATATTCAAGAATGATAAACAGTAATATAAAGAAAAACAGGGAAAACTCAGATGAGTCGACTCATGCT
>BQKN01052987.1:0-10892 GCA_022839385.1 Asparagus kiusianus | reverse complement strand
GTCAACGCCAAATAAGGCAGAAGTTCGAGAGAATCGGATCTGAGATCTACACGATTTTCCTCCGGATCTAAGCTTGGTTCTTAGATCCCGAGAAGAGTCTCGAATTCGCTTGGTCGATTTCGACACTTGGGCTACTATTTCCTTGGTGAATTAGTACCCCACTCGGCTATTATTTCCTTCGTGAGATAATACCCGTCTTATCGTGTAGATCCGACCGGATCGAGATCACGCGGTGGTCCACGGCAAACAACCCCGGCGCAGGCAAAGAACCCACCAAAGCGAGTGACCGCATAACAGGAGCTCACGATTCGTTCGACATAAAAGGAAACAAATTGTAATCTTTCTTTTTCTTATTTTTGATTTTCATTGTAACCGGTTCTTATAAAAAGACCGGATCTTTGTAACGCATAAAGTTGTTAACTAAGATGGCAATGATATCAATGAAGAAGAACACGATTTCCCGCGCGAACAATCTGGCGACCACAGCGGGAGCCACCGATCTCTCCGACGAGATCGTTGCGTCGCAGCCGCGGATCCCGATCCCGGTCATGGAGGAGGTCGAATACGAGTTCGACCAACAGAAGTTCGAGGCGTACCTGTCTTCCTCGTCCAGATCTACCTCCTCCCGCAAGTCCAAGTCTCCAAAGTTCTCCTCCAAGAGGAAACTTCGTTAGTACGAAGATGTTGAAGCTACCAACGAAGATCTCGCCCCGTTTGATGCCGAAGCTGCATTGGGTGAGATCTCCCCAACCTCCAACCAGGTCAGATCCGCTCTGGCCAAATCCTCCGTTGCCGAAGGCGTAGTGACCCTCTCAAAGAGAGCCCGCCAAAGGCAACGACAACGCCTTGCGAAACAATTCGCAAAGGCAATGGAATCTGTTGATGGAGTCCGCTACAAGGCGGAGCTGAAAAACAGAAGAGGCAAACAGCCTCAACAGCAGATGAATGGCGCGTCTTCCAAGCCACTAACAACGGAATGGGTCCGTGTCAAACGGAATCGTTCAACACTTGAGGAGCGCATTTGCAAGCGTCGCGCACTCTCAGCACAGGCACGGGCTCAAGTTCAAGAAGCCCGTAGAAGGTTGCAGAATGGAGTGGCCAAGAAGCCGCCACCAACCCGCCAAATATGGATGCCGAAGTCTGAACCCGCAACTCAGGCTAAGGAACAACCAATGCAACCTTCAAAACGAGTTCAACCTCCCGAACCATCCCGAGGAAGGAGGTCAATCTTGAAGCGCCTCGGTCCAATTCCCGACGAGCGCAGCAAAGTTCATGAACGCTTGGGCCCTATGAAGAAATCCCAAACGAATCAACATGCTGGGGGTCACCATGATCCTCAACATGACAAGGAGTTCACGGCACCCGAGCACACTGCCTTGCGCATTGAAGTTCGGGAGCCCGTTGAGAATTCATGCCCACAAAGGCGTATTTCGAGGCGAGTGACTCTCGAAAGTCATAATAAGGTAATTCGCTCTCAGAAGGAAACGTTGTCATCCGATGATGATAACGTTATACCTGAGAAATCGTGCCAACACACGATAGGTTGCTCCGAATTCCAAAATGACGAGCTGTACTATCGTGCTGGGGGTACGAGCAAATCCAGAAAAAGGAATCCCCAGAGGATCGAGACTCAGTGCCTCTGTTCCAAACTCATTCGGGCGGTATTGTCTCAGTGTAATTGCACTAAGACGGTCCCCGAGAGAGTCTCGGTGTTCGAAAGGCTCAGCACCGAAACGCCAAAGCCAAGGCCTAGGCGTTTCCGACGAAAGAGAGCGGTGGTTAAAGACGGTGAACATTCAAGAGTCACCGCTAATATGACCAACAAGGGGACATTGGCACGGGATGATCTCGAATCGATTCTGAATGCACCCCAGCGTTTAACCCGTTTGCAGTCTGGAGCCATCTCACGAAGGACGTATGGGAGGGTTCGGATAAGACCACCTTCAGAAGATGAAGAGTCGGATGCTTGCTCTGCAGTTGCGTCTGACAACACTGTATCCAGCGAAGGAGAACCCCGCGAGTCATTCATGATAAGCGCGGAACAAGTGGCCAAGATGCTCGAAGAAGCCATGGCCAAACAACAGGAGACCTTCAGGCTCGAGATGCAGATGGCCATGCAGGCCATGAAGGAGATGCATGAGCAGCAAATCCAGGCGCTGAGGAACCAGCAAGGCGAAACAAGCCACCGTAATCGGGTTGTTCAGGAAGTTGAGCATACGGATGCGGATGAAACTCGCGATGCTAATGACCCTCCCATCAACGCAGGGGGTGGTAATGAGGATGCCAGTGAAGATACAGGTGAAAACTTGAAGATCAAAAGCCTCGAGAGCAAAATCAATACCTTGATGTCAGCTCAAGAGGTGAAGAAAACGGGCATTCCTTGTCCATACCCAAGAGAGTGGGAATCAATCCCCTATCCGGCGAAGTTTAGTCTAATCAACTTCACGCCGTTCGATGGAAGGGGTTCCCCCACCCAGCATTTGATTTATTTCAAATCGCACCTGGGTGTTATCTCCGGCAATGAGCCTCTGATGGTGCGGTCATTCGTTGGCACCCTTCGCGGAGCCGCCTTCGATTGGTACCGCCGCCTCAAGCCAGGAAGCGTGAGCAGCTGGGACGATATGGAGACCATGTTCCTCGCTAACTTCTTCGATGACGACACCGAGATATCCATCGGAACGTTGCTCGACGAGAAACAAAAGGACGGGGAGTTAGTCGAAACCTTCGTCAAAAGATTCCGGAACAAGGCGCTAAATTGCCGGGACCCGATCACCGAGGAGTTCATCCTCCAAACTTGCCACGACAACCTCGCATTGGACGTGTTGGAAGCAATAGGGACAGCACCGTCCAACACTTGGAAAGACTTGAAGGTGCGTGGTGAACAAGCCGAACGCTTCCTCCGAAGGAAGAAGGCCGAGAGGGGTCAATCAACGACGAATCCTCCGAACTCGAACTTCGCCTCCCGTGGTAAGGGCAAGGCACCCGCAACGGCTGTTGACGCTAATCAAACGTCGCAACAGCAGTCCCGGAGACAACAGAAAACTTCGGATCAGAGGCCTCAAAAAGAGTACTCCTTCAAGGACGAAGATGTTCCAGCCATCTTCAAATCTCTCCTTGACAATAACAAGATCAAGCTCCCACCGATCACGAATCAGGAGGAAGCTGACGACATTGCGGATCCGAAGTACTGCGCATACCACAGGAGGATCCTTCACCCAACCAAGGCGTGCTTTACACTCAAGAACAGTATCCAGACCTTGGTCGAAGCCGGCCTCATAACGCTGGAGTAAGCCAGTCAAGAATGGCAAAACTCCAGTGGGTGCACGAGTATAAACTGTATCCCAAAACTCCGACCGGTATAAGAGTATAAACTGCTTCCTGAAACTCCAGTGGGTGCACGAGTATAAACTGTATTCCCTAACTCTGATCGGTATAAGAGTATAAACTGCTTCCTGAAACTCTAGTGGGTGCACGAGTATAAACTGTATCCCAAAACTCCGACCGGTATAAGAGTATAAACTGCTCCCTGAAACTCCGACCGGTATAAGAGTATAAACTGCTCCCTGAAACTCCGACGGGTATACGAGTCTAAACTATTCCCTTTCTTCCACGGGAAGTTCCTGGAGAGTGCCATGCGTGGTATTTTTTAAGGATAACCCGATCATGCGGTTAATGCAACAATAAACCCAGTTTTGCAAAGAAAGCTGGGGGTGGATAATTCATGTAATGGGAAGTTCCCGGAAGAATGTTAAATGTAATATTCTTAGGGATAACCCGGTCATGATGAATAAAGTGGTAAACACTAAACTCCTAATTTACCAAAAATTTTTCAAACTTTCGCTATGTTCGTGCACTCAACACTTTCATTTGTTAGAGTTCGAATATAATTGACGAATTGTCAAACCCTTTGTGTTAAGTCTTTATCACTTAACATCAGGGACCCCCTTTGAGTGATTTGTACGAATCAACATTCCTGCAATGATTTGTACTCTCACTCTCCTTTTTCCCGCTTGGTCAAACCTTCCTACAGTTAGGACCAAAACCAAAATCCCCTCTCGATTCCTTCAATGAACGAGAGGTCCGCTTTCAAATCGAGTGATCAAACCTTCCTACAGTTAGGGTCATCTCAAAACCCCACTTGGTCAAACCTTCCTACAGTTAGGGCCACAACCAAAATCCCCTCTCGATTCCTTCAATGAACGAGAGGTCCGCTTTCAAATCGAATGATCAAACCTTCCTACAGTTAGGGTCATTTCAAACTCCCGTTGGTCAAACCTTCCTACAGTGAGGACCAAAACCACAATTTACTCTCGATAAACGAGAAATTCATCTTTAGTTCGATAATCAAACCTTCCGACAGTTAGGGTTATCCGAATCTCTTCGATTCTCGGAGTGGAGATCCCACTCTTAGTTTCATTTTTCTGGATTCTGGGGGTGGAGATCCCACCTCAAGTCTCCTTTCATTGTTCGGGGAATAGAATATAAAATTCTTCCTTCCCCACACCAACCTTTTCCAAGAGTTTATCAATCTTGGATTCATCCTAGGAAGTTTATCCCGAATCCTAAGCAGGGATAAGTCTGCGCCTAACACGCGCTGCCGGTTTAGTCTTTTTCCGATTGAAAAAGACACCAGAGTTCGATTCTGGGGTATTTTATCCTGAAACCTAAGTAAGGATAAGTCTGTGCCTAACACGCACCGCCGGTTAGTTCTTAACCGTTAAAAAGAACACTCGTCCACATATTCAATATTGTGGCAGGCTGTTATTAATAACGCCGAAATCCATGCCTCACACGCGTGGGGAATTTCATCCTGAATCCTAAGAAAGGATATGCCGACGCCTAACACGCGTCGCCGGTTTAGTCTTTTTCCGATTGAAAAAGATACCAGAGTTCGATTCTGGGGACCTTTATCCCAAAGCCTAAGTAGGGATAAGTCAACGTCTAATACACGTTGCTGGGTAGCCTATTCCCATAATAAATGGCGAAGTCTACGTATTCGAAGTCGTAGCACAAAGTCTAAGGGAGTTCATTCCTTTAGCGTAACGTCACGTGTGGAACGGATTTAGACAATCCGCACGCTAGCCCGACTCAAACGGTAGTCGGTAAAGGCTAATCAAATCCGTTGAAGGCTTGGGGGTTAGCCAAAAACCCTAAAGTCAACGCCTAACACGCGTCGCCGGGTAACTTATTCCCGTAACAAAGGGTAAAGTCTATGTATTCAACATCATAGCACAAAGTCTAAATGAGTTCATTCCTTTAGCACAACGTCACATGCGAAACGGATTTAAACAATCCGCATGTAAGCCCGATTCAAACGGTAATCGGTAAGAGCACGTCAAATCCATTGAAGGCTGAGGATTTGCCAAAAATCCTAAGTCAACGTCTCATACACGTTGCTGTTTAGTCTTTTCACAGGAGAAAGACGAAGTCTACGTATTCAATATCGTAGCACTAAAAGGGTTAACTCTTTTAGCTTAACGTTACATGCGGAACGGATTTAAACAATCCGCATGCTAGCCCGACTCAAACGGTAGTCGGTAAAGGCTCATCAAACCCGTTGATGGCTGAGAATTTGCCAAAAATTCTATACATGCGAGTCATTGACGCATCAACTTTATGAGTTGGTCTCGTGACTCGAGCATCTAACAACTCTGGGATAAGATCCGTGCTCCAACACCTTAAGAGCTTAAACTGTGGATACTCCAGCAGACGTACGAGTGTAAACAGTGTTAGACGTCGAACAATACATTGCAATGAAGCCTGGACGCCGGACAACGCGTCACAATGAAGCTCAAACGCCGGACGACGCCGTCAATCGATGATCAGTTCTATGTTGAAGCAACCAACTCGAGCTAAAAGTTAAGAAATCAAGAATCGGTTTCAAGTTCGAAATTCCAACAACGGTCAGACAATAAATGCAGCACCGAAATCCTCACAGGCGTTCTACAAAGCACTGAATGACCTGAAGGAATCGAAGGAATCCAGGACAGAAGCCATTCCAAAGTCCCGCTACACCGACTGAAGGTTGGGACAATCACATCCAAAGTATTCCAGACTCTTCTATAAAAGAATGAGGCTGGAACACTTTAGAGGGGGTATCTGTAGGCGTATAAAATTGCCTATAGGTCCCACCATACAGCTCGACGACGCCAATTCAACAAACGGACCATCGAGCGACATATCCAAGCACGACCGTTATCCCGCTAACGCCGAAGCCAAGCCATACGCAACGGAGCGGGTTAACGAGGCGACGAAGCCAACAAATCGCACCCAAGCATTGGAACGCATCCACTCACACGTGGAATCAAACCAACGTTTCGGGGAATCACCGAGTCATCTAAACAAGAACGAACTCGGATGAATCACGATCGAATCAAGATCGGTTTCGGACTCGAACTCAGAAGTGGGTTTACTGCCATATTTGGAATCGGATCAAAACAAATCGAATCCGAACAAGTCAACCACACAACCGAATCGGAGTCCAATCAAACAGCGAATCGGAACCCGAACGACGGAACCCGAACAACGGACGAAAAACTGGAAAACCCACCTAAGGGGGCTCGGCCAAAGCTGAGCCACCTATGGGTGGCTCGGCCAAGAGCCGAGCCACCCACAGGTGGCTAGGCCCAGTTCTGTGCACGGAGCACAGTTTCGAGCGCCTATAAATAGGCCTTGTTCTCATTTGTTTCGGAGGTTGGATTTTGGAGGAGGCGAAGCCCTGCTGGATTGGAGATTCAAAACTTAGAAAAGATTCAACCTTTGGAGGCTTGAAGACTTGTTCATCCGGATCTGGTGCTCGGCGATTGTCAACGCCAAATAAGGCAGAAGTTCGAGAGAATCGGATCTGAGATCTACACGATTTTCCTCCGGATCTAAGCTTGGTTCTTAGATCCCGAGAAGAGTCTCGAATTCGCTTGGTCGATTTCGACACTTGGGCTACTATTTCCTTGGTGAATTAGTACCCCACTCGGCTATTATTTCCTTCGTGAGATAATACCCGTCTTATCGTGTAGATCCGACCGGATCGAGATCACGCGGTGGTCCACGGCAAACAACCCCGGCGCAGGCAAAGAACCCACCAAAGCGAGTGACCGCATAACAGGAGCTCACGATTCGTTCGACATAAAAGGAAACAAATTGTAATCTTTCTTTTTCTTATTTTTGATTTTCATTGTAACCGGTTCTTATAAAAAGACCGGATCTTTGTAACGCATAAAGTTGTTAACTAAGATGGCAATGATATCAATGAAGAAGAACACGATTTCCCGCGCGAACAATCTGGCGACCACAGCGGGAGCCACCGATCTCTCCGACGAGATCGTTGCGTCGCAGCCGCGGATCCCGATCCCGGTCATGGAGGAGGTCGAATACGAGTTCGACCAACAGAAGTTCGAGGCGTACCTGTCTTCCTCGTCCAGATCTACCTCCTCCCGCAAGTCCAAGTCTCCAAAGTTCTCCTCCAAGAGGAAACTTCGTTAGTACGAAGATGTTGAAGCTACCAACGAAGATCTCGCCCCGTTTGATGCCGAAGCTGCATTGGGTGAGATCTCCCCAACCTCCAACCAGGTCAGATCCGCTCTGGCCAAATCCTCCGTTGCCGAAGGCGTAGTGACCCTCTCAAAGAGAGCCCGCCAAAGGCAACGACAACGCCTTGCGAAACAATTCGCAAAGGCAATGGAATCTGTTGATGGAGTCCGCTACAAGGCGGAGCTGAAAAACAGAAGAGGCAAACAGCCTCAACAGCAGATGAATGGCGCGTCTTCCAAGCCACTAACAACGGAATGGGTCCGTGTCAAACGGAATCGTTCAACACTTGAGGAGCGCATTTGCAAGCGTCGCGCACTCTCAGCACAGGCACGGGCTCAAGTTCAAGAAGCCCGTAGAAGGTTGCAGAATGGAGTGGCCAAGAAGCCGCCACCAACCCGCCAAATATGGATGCCGAAGTCTGAACCCGCAACTCAGGCTAAGGAACAACCAATGCAACCTTCAAAACGAGTTCAACCTCCCGAACCATCCCGAGGAAGGAGGTCAATCTTGAAGCGCCTCGGTCCAATTCCCGACGAGCGCAGCAAAGTTCATGAACGCTTGGGCCCTATGAAGAAATCCCAAACGAATCAACATGCTGGGGGTCACCATGATCCTCAACATGACAAGGAGTTCACGGCACCCGAGCACACTGCCTTGCGCATTGAAGTTCGGGAGCCCGTTGAGAATTCATGCCCACAAAGGCGTATTTCGAGGCGAGTGACTCTCGAAAGTCATAATAAGGTAATTCGCTCTCAGAAGGAAACGTTGTCATCCGATGATGATAACGTTATACCTGAGAAATCGTGCCAACACACGATAGGTTGCTCCGAATTCCAAAATGACGAGCTGTACTATCGTGCTGGGGGTACGAGCAAATCCAGAAAAAGGAATCCCCAGAGGATCGAGACTCAGTGCCTCTGTTCCAAACTCATTCGGGCGGTATTGTCTCAGTGTAATTGCACTAAGACGGTCCCCGAGAGAGTCTCGGTGTTCGAAAGGCTCAGCACCGAAACGCCAAAGCCAAGGCCTAGGCGTTTCCGACGAAAGAGAGCGGTGGTTAAAGACGGTGAACATTCAAGAGTCACCGCTAATATGACCAACAAGGGGACATTGGCACGGGATGATCTCGAATCGATTCTGAATGCACCCCAGCGTTTAACCCGTTTGCAGTCTGGAGCCATCTCACGAAGGACGTATGGGAGGGTTCGGATAAGACCACCTTCAGAAGATGAAGAGTCGGATGCTTGCTCTGCAGTTGCGTCTGACAACACTGTATCCAGCGAAGGAGAACCCCGCGAGTCATTCATGATAAGCGCGGAACAAGTGGCCAAGATGCTCGAAGAAGCCATGGCCAAACAACAGGAGACCTTCAGGCTCGAGATGCAGATGGCCATGCAGGCCATGAAGGAGATGCATGAGCAGCAAATCCAGGCGCTGAGGAACCAGCAAGGCGAAACAAGCCACCGTAATCGGGTTGTTCAGGAAGTTGAGCATACGGATGCGGATGAAACTCGCGATGCTAATGACCCTCCCATCAACGCAGGGGGTGGTAATGAGGATGCCAGTGAAGATACAGGTGAAAACTTGAAGATCAAAAGCCTCGAGAGCAAAATCAATACCTTGATGTCAGCTCAAGAGGTGAAGAAAACGGGCATTCCTTGTCCATACCCAAGAGAGTGGGAATCAATCCCCTATCCGGCGAAGTTTAGTCTAATCAACTTCACGCCGTTCGATGGAAGGGGTTCCCCCACCCAGCATTTGATTTATTTCAAATCGCACCTGGGTGTTATCTCCGGCAATGAGCCTCTGATGGTGCGGTCATTCGTTGGCACCCTTCGCGGAGCCGCCTTCGATTGGTACCGCCGCCTCAAGCCAGGAAGCGTGAGCAGCTGGGACGATATGGAGACCATGTTCCTCGCTAACTTCTTCGATGACGACACCGAGATATCCATCGGAACGTTGCTCGACGAGAAACAAAAGGACGGGGAGTTAGTCGAAACCTTCGTCAAAAGATTCCGGAACAAGGCGCTAAATTGCCGGGACCCGATCACCGAGGAGTTCATCCTCCAAACTTGCCACGACAACCTCGCATTGGACGTGTTGGAAGCAATAGGGACAGCACCGTCCAACACTTGGAAAGACTTGAAGGTGCGTGGTGAACAAGCCGAACGCTTCCTCCGAAGGAAGAAGGCCGAGAGGGGTCAATCAACGACGAATCCTCCGAACTCGAACTTCGCCTCCCGTGGTAAGGGCAAGGCACCCGCAACGGCTGTTGACGCTAATCAAACGTCGCAACAGCAGTCCCGGAGACAACAGAAAACTTCGGATCAGAGGCCTCAAAAAGAGTACTCCTTCAAGGACGAAGATGTTCCAGCCATCTTCAAATCTCTCCTTGACAATAACAAGATCAAGCTCCCACCGATCACGAATCAGGAGGAAGCTGACGACATTGCGGATCCGAAGTACTGCGCATACCACAGGAGGATCCTTCACCCAACCAAGGCGTGCTTTACACTCAAGAACAGTATCCAGACCTTGGTCGAAGCCGGCCTCATAACGCTGGAGTAAGCCAGTCAAGAATGGCAAAACTCCAGTGGGTGCACGAGTATAAACTGTATCCCAAAACTCCGACCGGTATAAGAGTATAAACTGCTTCCTGAAACTCCAGTGGGTGCACGAGTATAAACTGTATTCCCTAACTCTGATCGGTATAAGAGTATAAACTGCTTCCTGAAACTCTAGTGGGTGCACGAGTATAAACTGTATCCCAAAACTCCGACCGGTATAAGAGTATAAACTGCTCCCTGAAACTCCGACCGGTATAAGAGTATAAACTGCTCCCTGAAACTCCGACGGGTATACGAGTCTAAACTATTCCCTTTCTTCCACGGGAAGTTCCTGGAGAGTGCCATGCGTGGTATTTTTTAAGGATAACCCGATCATGCGGTTAATGCAACAATAAACCCAGTTTTGCAAAGAAAGCTGGGGGTGGATAATTCATGTAATGGGAAGTTCCCGGAAGAATGTTAAATGTAATATTCTTAGGGATAACCCGGTCATGATGAATAAAGTGGTAAACACTAAACTCCTAATTTACCAAAAATTTTTCAAACTTTCGCTATGTTCGTGCACTCAACACTTTCATTTGTTAGAGTTCGAATATAATTGACGAATTGTCAAACCCTTTGTGTTAAGTCTTTATCACTTAACATCAGGGACCCCCTTTGAGTGATTTGTACGAATCAACATTCCTGCAATGATTTGTACTCTCACTCTCCTTTTTCCCGCTTGGTCAAACCTTCCTACAGTTAGGACCAAAACCAAAATCCCCTCTCGATTCCTTCAATGAACGAGAGGTCCGCTTT
>BQKN01052980.1:0-11104 GCA_022839385.1 Asparagus kiusianus | reverse complement strand
TTCTAACTTTGAATTTATTTTATTTTAAATCCCTGTTTTGACAGCAAATTCTTGGAGTGTATCTTGATCAAGAGAGGGTGTTCTCCTTGATCCTTTTCTTTTGGAGTATAAAGAAATTGGGCGTCGTCGTTGCACCGTGGAGTAGCTCATAAGAGTGAACCACGTTATATCTGTGAGTACAGTGGTTGAATTTGTGTCAGCTTGGGTGTGTTTTTTCGTCTCTGTTTGAGGCGTTCTTGTTGGTGTGTACCCTAACATACTTAAATTTTTTTATATGTACACATCTAAGTTTGTTCTTTGTAGATTGACTTCCGCTCCAGTGAACTTAATGAATATGTTTTTCTTTCTATATATATACTTTATGGAACTAACGTTTGATGTGCATCAATCTTGTAGTAGATTTCCTGTTCTTTTTCTTGGTTTCAATCTTTGGCTATAGGAGATTGAAGGTTCTTTCAAATGAGCGGATGAATGGAACTGAATGTTTGACTGTTAAGATTTCATCTTCTTCTTTTTTTCCTGTGATTTTTTTAGTTTCTTGTAATTAATCAGTGGTCACAATTTGCAGATACCACTAGAGTCTTTGTCGTTCAATGTCCCGTAAAAGAGGAAGACCTTTCTTTTCTATGTGGGATTCTTTTTCCTCCACCAGATGCTATACAAATTGTCTCAGTGGATTACTCGAAGGTACTAATTATACTCTAAATATTACCTTTAATTTCATTTATATTGATGTTTTGCAGTGGACTAATTTAATCTGCATGTACCATTCAATTCTCAGATAGAAGAAAATGTCGTTGAGAAGAAAGATGTCAGTGAGACGAGGAGAGAGGAAAATATTACAGAGGAGAAAGATGACGCTGACATGAAGCAAAAACCAAATCTTGGTGCCTTAAAGTATGAAGACAAACTGGAGGCTTCAAAGAGGAAGCTAAGAGAAGGATACAATGATGCAGAAGAAGGTATGTTTCTTCACACTATTTATTTGATTGTACTCTATTTTTTGGTACATATTAGAAACTAACTGGTTGGCTCTATAATTTCATAATGCAGCAAATAAAAAGAGAAAGATTATGGTCGTTGACATGAATGACCTACAACCAGTACAAAGCCAGAGCAAAAAGAAGACTGAAGTAAAGCGTGGATGCCGCATTAACAAGTTTATCAAACTGAGGCCTAAAATTGATCACCACTCTTTGATTTGGTAGATAAGTTGAGTTGTTTTATTCATTCCCATACAGTGAAAAAGAAAAAAAAACACCCCAGGGTTTGCTTTTAATGTGTTGTGTACCTGGTTAGTGTCTTGAATTGAATTTTAACAAGAGCTTATGTAAATGTTTTGACTGTATAATGATTCTACTAATGTAATGTCTCAGTTGTCTCGGTGTACTTCTAAATTCAGTTTTTTATTTTCTGTAATGTGATAGACTGATTTTCAAAAGGACCTGTTACAATTAAACTCGAATAATGTATGCTAAATTTCAGCATGTTTGTTGCTCAAGCTCTCTGTAATGCATTTTTATACTGTCAGTTTCACCTGAAGCTAATAAAAAGAACAGTGTTGAGTAGATGAGAAGTTCGTGGATTCTTACTTCAAACTTTTCTACAGTAATCTACACACTTAGATGTTTCTAGTTTCTAAACTGTTAGCATTTGTAATACATGATTGCTACAAAGTATCAGTCCCGTGTCAGAAAGCTGATACATGTAGTTTAGTGCCAGATTCATGCATTACATATATCCGTCCAATTTCTAGTATAAATGTCTTTCCATCACTGTCAGAGCATACAAAAAAGTACTCTGACATGTGTGATATACTTCTTTCTTTTGTAGCCGAGAAACACTTCTCCCTACTTTTGTATGCTTGATGAGCCTTGAGTTGAATGTTCATAACCTTGAATAGTATTTTAAAGAATTTACAGGAAAAAAGAGTATTTGAGAGGAACTTCTTTATTGAATCAAATTTTACATTGTTTTCATTTGCCTACTGTGCCATGGGACAATTTTGATTATTCATTATCACATGTCATGGTTGATTACTATTATCTAAATTATGCGATCATGACTTGTGAGATCCAAAGCTGGAAAGTCACTTCCAATATCAAAATGTAGCACATAAGTTTTTCTCAACGAGCGCATTCGTTCTCTACATAATTAGTAAGACCATGAAATTATCTTATAAAATGTGGATAAAGCAGCGATCAACACCGGTTGGATTTTATCTCGGCTGACAAACACTATTAGTAGCTCCATGAGCAGCACATACTGCACTTTCAACAAGAAAAGAATTCCTACCGGGAGTATCTGCATGTACATAGAACTCAAGCTTGGCTCCAACATGTCAAAAATCAGCCCATTCAAAAAGCATAAATTAAAGGAAAAAAGCGATTCTCATCAGAATCTGAACAATTCTTGTGAACTAACATATCTCCAAACACTAAGAAGCACAGGATAAGCAAACTAAGAAACAGCAAACCAGATTATACCCAGCAGCGAAAAGAATGAAAAAAATACTTTATTACCAAAAAATGACAGTATAACAGTTACAATAAGAATTCAAGAGTCACTGAAACATTCCATCAATTCATCCAAATAAGAGACAGTACCAACGTCAATTTCCAAATCCTCCCATGTCCAATGATCCTGCGATGGTGGTGGAAGAATGTCGATCAATGAGGATGATGCTTCATAAGAATCTAAAGCAGGAGCGCAGACCCATGTTGATGACAAGTATGGAGATGATGACAAGGGCTGAGAAGGTGCTTCAGTGTTAACCGTGGAAGTTTTCTCAGTATCACAGAAGTTGCTGCATCCCTCAACCCATTTCCTCTTTCGAAATCTGTCCTCTACATATGTCGCTGCTTGTTCACAAATAGAAGTAGCAGCACCAGATTCAGCAGCTGCCTTAAAATGATTTGTCATTGCTTCGTGTTCTTTAAGCAACATCTCTGTCACCTGCCTTTCATCCACTTCAACCTCTTGTTCGAAAACAGTATGCCGTTTTTCATCCATTGTTGAAATTAACTGATTGAAGGCTTCTGCTTCTTTGCAAGGAAGAAATGCAGGCAATGATGATGACGAGGGCGGTAGGGATGATGAAGCCTCCACCCGCTTCCTCTTTAGATGCCTTTCTTCTACATGTGTTGCCGCTGATGTTGTTCCTTGTTCTTCTTGTTCAATAAGAGCTGCAACACAGGAGTCTGCATCTGCCCCTCCTCTGTCTTCCTTCGTTTTCTTCTTATGGATTCTGCAGATTACCATGCTCTCGAACTTGTTGCTGTTCTGAGCAGGCTTGAGATGAAATTCGTGCATGATCCAGTTGGTATTCCTCCTTTTCCCCCCCTCGGTACTGACAAAAGTCAGTGGCGTCTTATACCCAACATGTCGAGATCCACAGAAGACATCTTGCTCTTTGCCTTTTCCGTTCCAGAAACCACAGCCAGCGGTACGCTTCACATTTTTTGCCGTACCTTTTCTGCTGCTGATTGCGTGTCTCGGGGAGAAGAAATGCATGTCTTTGTTATTGTTTAGGTATTGAAAATCCCCTGCAAACCATGCATGAAGTGTGTCAGAACGAAAACAACTGAAAATTTTGCCGAGACAAACTCAAACTAGCAAGTAACAAGCAAAGTACGCAAGATGATTCTCAAAATAGAAAAACTGAAAGGGAGTTATCTCAACAATATTAGAAATATGCGGTTGAAAGGGCAATCAGGCTATACTAACAACCTGAACACCCCCATTCTGGAGGAGAATAAAGCATGGCTCCTCTCCTTGTAAAACTTGTTCAGTTTACAGGTTTTTGATTGCTTCCAGAGATGGTTCTCTTTACCCACTTTGAGAAGCTTATAGTTGAAGGGCAGTTATATTCTGTTGATCAGATGCATGCCAATTAAATGTTGATGGTTGAGAGGAAGGAAATCTTAGAGGGGTCAGTAGAAGGAATTTTTCTATGTTCTGCCTGTTGTGCACTTTTCTGTGCATGTTGTGCAAACTTAACTGGTGGATCATGAGGCCTTAGCTCATCAGCAAGTTTAAGGCCAGGCATATATGATTGATCAGGGTGTGTGCATGCTAGCCTCAGCCAAAATGCATAATATCTTGATATTAGTTTGTATTAATTTTGTAAAGCTCAGTTTACATGAGTTTCTTTTGAGCTTTAGTTACAGTTTTTTTTTTATATCTCATACATATGATGAGATTCTTGATGTATATACATTTTCCCATATTTGGTGATGAATAAATCTCTTTTAATTTACCAAAAAAAACAAGGGAAGAAAGAAACTAACGGACCAATTTACTTAAGAAAACTTTCCAAACATGGTGTTCATTTTAGACGTCGGAGCAGCTCAGTAGACACAGAAAAAACATCAGGCCATACTAACAGGGATGAGTTTCACTCATTCTTCCGCATCTATTAGTAATGCAGCAGCAGTAAGAAAAGCTTTGTTCGAACGGGCTTTTGTTGCATCAGACCCCCCCCCCCCCTCCCCGCTCAATCTTTGTTAATTGTATAGCAGACCCTCAAATCTTCATATTTTTTAAACTAGACTCCGACCCTTCATATTTCTAATTAGATTTTCAAATCTATTATTCCGTGTTTTAGATGAATCGCTCTAATCTATTAAATTGTTTGAAGTACGACCCCGTTTTGAACAAATGTGAAGATTTGGGGGTCTAATATAGAATTAGCAGAGATTTGGGGGTCGAATAAACAAAATGCTATCAAAAAAATTTTGGGTTGTCTTGTGTGAGTAATATTCTTCTATTCAGTTATTTTAAGGGGCGTCTCCTCAGTTGACTGGTATCATATCTTTCTCAATTACTTTGAAAATTTGCTTCTATAACATGGTTCTTAGGCCTACCATTAACTTTGAAAAATTACTTTGAAAAATTGCTTCTATAACATGGTTCTTAGGCCTACCATTAGTCCTGCTTGCCCCCATTAACTATAACAAAAATAATGTGCACGGACACAATTTATTGAGTGTACCGTGTTTTGAATTAGTGTGCTTGTGAGCTTCGATAACCCATACTAACAGGGATGGCTGTACTAAAAAAACTCAAGGTCCTTCTTTTATAGCTAAACAGCACGGTGATAAGCAATTTCTTGGTAAATCCGGAAATAACTGAGTGCTCGTGATCAGAGAACTTGGTAAATCTCTATCCTATGTTTCCTAAACCGGAAACACCAATGTTCACTGTTCCATGTATATCAACCAAACAAACTGCAAATCACATTGAAACCTGAAAACTAGAAATAAAGTCGAGTTCTTGAACTCTAAAAGCTAGAAAGAAATCACAAAACAAACTGCAAATCACATTGAGCCCTGAAAACTAGAAACAAAGTCGAGTTCTTGAACTCTAAAAGCTAGAAAGAAATCACAAAACAGAGAAATGAAAGTACTTACGAGCTGGGAGATTCCAGGGTTCGGTCGAATATACATCGAAATCGCAGATAAAGTAACTGGGGATCCCGAGCGCATCTCGTCCTCCGGCGATCTTCTTGGGGAGGAAGAAGGTCAGCAGCAGATCATCGCTAGGGTTAAACTGGATTCCAGGACAAGAAGGCAGCTCCATCATCGATCAATCAATGTTGCAAACCCTTAGCTTTGGAAAGCAAACAAAAAAAGAAGGAAGCTTTGAATTTGAAGGAGAAGAGAATTTAGGTCTAGGGTTTGAAATTCGAGCGATCGGCAGCCGGATTGAAAACCCTAGACTTGAGAAATTAGGGATATATTAGGAGAGAGTTGGGAAGGGAGAGTGTTCTAATGGCGGTGATCAGGAGATGCGATGGACGGCCGAGATAATCTGTTCGTTAGAAACTCCCGCCAAAACGAAGCTCAGGCAGCGGAAGATTTACGCTAAATGTTGCCGTTATTGGGCTTAATTATATCTCCGAACTAATGTTTCCTAAAACTCGAATAGCTTACCAAATATGGAAGCTTTTAATGTACATTTTTTTATTATTCTTTTTAGATAACTGTTTATTCCGTGAATCATATTAAATGTGTTATGAAGAGAATTTAGATTTGTCCAAAATTGTTGTTTGTATTTTCTTTTGATAGTGGTTTTGTAATTAGGATTATACTTAGCATGAGTTTTTAAGTTGGTAATGGTGTCTGATAAAAGGATCCGAACCTAACTCGACTTGTTTTGGTCGGATTTCATATTTGGAAGATATAAACCTGGATCTTAACTAAATGAATTCAAGGTTTTTCCCCCTCCTCATATTAGACAAAATAGTTGAGAGACTAATTTTGAGATATTAAAGACTTAAACTGATTAATATGAAGAGTTCCCATTTTTAAATTATGCCGGCAAAACTTCATATTGTATTTTACACCCTTAAGTAAACTAAGAACAAAAGTGATGGATTTGGGTATCAATTGGGTGTTATTTAGAACAATTAATGAATGTGGTGGGTACAAAACTATAAATTATAAGGGGGGGGGGGGGGGGGTTGGCCCTTAAGAAATAATTTAACTTTTCAACGAGTTCCACCCGGCTCCGTCGCAGTAACAGGCTAGACGATTTGAATCCGACCCATTAAAATTGTCTATCTGACCCGATAAACAGAACCTTTGCCTTAAACGTTATTGGATCCGGATACCTAATACAATTACCTAACCGAACCAACTCTTAATTTTCAAATCAGCCCCGTGTTTTCTAATGCAGAATTTGCTCGTGTTTCCTAAAACAGGGGTTTGTTAATGATACGATACTTACCAAATATGACTTTAGTTATTTCAAGTCCTTGGTATATTAGGACATAATCTTATATATTTATTTGCAAATAAATACCCTGTTGATAGAAAGTTACCCACAAGAAAACTAGAGCAGAGAAAGAAGAAGAGAGCATATGAAGAGGGAGTTTGAGATGATGAAGAGGAGAAGTTGTAGCGAGAGTTCTTGTGCCATTATTGGGTTTAATTATGTAGCCGAACTAATGTTTCCTAAAACATAATAATAATCTATCTACCCTTTAAAAGAGCCAGTTTGTGAAAAACTTTCCCCTCCCGAAATTAACCTTCATCCATCTCAAAAATACCCAAATTCTCCCTTTAAATCCACACATTTAATTCGTTGTTAGCATATTCAATTCCCTCCTCCGTTACGCCATCCTCTCCGCCGAAGCCGAAGAGTTCGACGCTAATTCTTCTCCGACGAAGCCGCCGCTCTCTGCCGAAGCCGAAGAGATCTTCGGTTTACCTAAGCGCCTCTCTCCGCTGAAGTCGAAGCGTCCCGCGAATTTCCAATCATCAATTTGCCAAGATGACTATTAATGCCCAAATTATAAACTTGACGGCTCAGCATTCATCTACACAGTTTACTGGCTTTTGGCTTTCAGAAAGGTATGCAATCTTCGTCTTCACTCCTATATACTGAACCCTAGATCTAAGATTTAGGTTTGCTTAATTCACCCTATCACCTTTCAGATCTTCATCCCTCTCATTTTGCTCTAATAATTTTGACCTAAATCTCAATTTTCCACAGATTCAAGCGACAAACCTTCAGCAGCTGTATCGCGATTAAAAAGTAAGTTTATTTTAATAGAACTCTTTTATTTTTCAGTTTTTGATTTTTGATTTCGCCTGTAATTTATTTTAATTTTTTTATATGATTCTGATTTGGTTCAGAATCAAAAAGGACAACGAACCATTGGATGATTGTAAATTATGCAACCATAGATTTAATTTATTTAGTTGATATTTTAGACGTGCAAAGAATTTACCTTGGCTGAATGCAAACTATAAATTATTGTTAAATTTCAAATAATTTAGAAATTAAACATAGATTATGTACTTTGTTCACTGCAGCTAAAAATGAAATTATGTACATTATGCATGAATGGGAATTTTTAAATACTTATTTTAATTTCAAATGCTTTTTTAAATTCTATGATTAATGTCTCGAATAAGTTAAGGAATGGATAAAATGTCAATCCCACTACTTATTCATATGCATTACAATTCTACGGTATCTGACTCCACCGAAAAATCTTATCTAATTTTTCATCTTACTCTGGCCAGAGATTTTCAAGTCAATACTAGATAGAACACATAGGACATACTCTCCTCATACAAGGAGTAACCGATACCATATTGATTACTCATTACCTTCATAATAGTCTCATTGGGTCCAGAATATCCTACACATGTCTCAAAGAGTCATATTAAGAAATTAGACCAAAGCCACAATTTAACTGTGAAGTAAGTCCCTCAACTCTTTTATAGCACTTACCACCCCTCAATCAAGAGGAAGAGGGGGTTATTTGCGATTCAAATGTCAATCCAGGGATAATAAATGCTTATAAAAGTCTTGGAAGGGTGATGAGAGCTATTGAAGATATAGATGAGGGGGTTTACGCAATTAAGACATTTTTTAAAATAGTTGTTTAAGTTACCTGCCAGGTTTTGATTCTGACTCCATTTTGAGTACCATGAAGTGTAACTGTATCCATGACAACATTGCTGACACGGTCCCTGTAGTTAATAAAACACAACTGTGTAAATATTGTGTGTTAATCTTCACCTTTCTGCATCTTGAGAATATCTCATTTCCCCTGTATTGATTCTGAACAAAGTCTATCTATGCAAACATCCTTTCCTGAAATTAAGCAACATACCAAAATTCAGCTTCCAATTATAACGCAAAGTCATTCCAGTTCAACCTCAAAATAAGTTTTTTCTACAATTTCTGGTGAATAATGAGTTGTATGTCCTCTTTGACATATGTTTTAGGTTTAGGGTCTTGTTCTGTAAACTTCACTAAAAATCCTAATCTACTGTGAGTAAGAAATCATACCAAAAAAAAATTGTAGACACATAAAACAAAATGCAAAGTACTAATGCTCCAAAGTGATGACATGTTTGCCTGATGCAGGCCTTTCAAGGTTTATGTTAGATAATTAATACACCACAGTGTTCTGTTCTTAGTTTAAGGACCAAGTACTTTCCAGACGATCATGCATCCAGCCACATAGTCAGAAAAGTGGAAAGCTACATTGATAGCCTCTCCTCTTGTTACTTTCCTTAATCACCTCTTATAAATTGGCTACTAGATGATATACAGCTGAGTACAAAATCAATCATAAATGCAATAATTTGTGAATAAAACCAGTTAGCTAAATATTAAGTACACTTGAATTTTTTCTACTACGGGTAAACACAACATTTAACCTATACAATATTTATTATGAGAAACCTATACAATATTTATTATGAGAATGCAAAACATGAAACCTTTTAACCTGCTACAACTTGCAATCATGCTATCGTTAATAGAATGTGCCCCAAAAGAACTTTGGGAGCATGAATATAGGCTGCAGTATTCTGTATATGTAAAATAAAAAACTATTTGTGACAGTACGGCCCCAGCAAATAAATCTTATAACAGACAGAAGTGCATTACTATGGTGACATATGCCCCATTAAAGGTGTTCTTAGCTATATAACTCAATGCCAAACACTTACGAAAAGCTTGCAGATCCACGTAAAAATGCATTTCAGATCAACTTGATAGAATTCCTGACCAAACCAACTATAAGAGAAAGGACCTTCTCGATAGTAATCGGTATAGTGGGAGCTTAGATGACTGCATTTTACCAAAGATGGATGCAAAATTTTCATCATTTTGACGGAGGAGTTCATTGTAAATATGTTCTATTCTTCTTCAGACTTCACAGTTTCATATGAGTGTGAGTGCACCTTTACCCATATTTTACTTGCTCTAATCTGTGAAGTGATCCATGTCAACTTAATTGTTTAACCTCTCATGCAACAATCCTTCACAATGATAAGGAAAGTTAAAATAATTAACAGGGAAAATATTACGCACAAGAGTAAATTCTGTAGTATGAAGTACTAAAATGTACTATCACATAATATAATATTAAAGTAATAAATACATTTTATAGCAGCCAATAAAGATACATACAAGATGGAGATCACCTCAAACACCGATGCCCAATAGTAATCATCATGACATCCATATCTTTTCGCCTTTAGAATTTCTTATTTTGTGCCTTTAGAATTGTTTAGCTTTAGTAGTTTCTTTTCGCCTATAAGAATTTTGCAGTTAATGTAAAAAAATTTTTTTTGGGTCATTGAGTTGATGAGTATATCATTCATTGTTTGTTTTCTAAGTCATAATATATTGTAACAGGTAGTTAGTTCCTGTATATAGTTAGAAGTTAAGATACAATTGAACACCACAACGATGCCGATGTTACAATAAAATGATCTCATGAAATTTAACCAGGTATCTTGCTAAAAAATGTTTACATCTTTCAAATGTTAAGAATTTACGCAACTTTAACCAAATTATGGATGCAGAATATACAAAATAAATAATATTTGACAGAATGCAAGAATAATAATTGAATGAACTTCAAATAATATTTAACCGAAGGAAGATTTTTGGAATTGGCTTTGGAAAGAAGTAGTTAAAGTTATCACTAGGAATATTCAAAAACCAGGAAAGCCTTTTCACTTATTTCAAAGAATATAGGAGTTCTCCTAAATGATTGTCAGGCTCTGGTACTATAAATCTACAAGGAAAACACAAGACTACATATGACATAAAAAATAAAAACACAACATATGCTAGCTGGTGAAGTGATGATGGGGAAAAATTACTTGACTGACCCATTCTTTGTTAGTAAAAAAGTAAACAATCTATCTTTTTTAAAACTATCTTTGTTACCTAGATAAGAGTAAAATAATTCTCAGTTCTACTTTTACTTTAGTTTGTTTCTGCCATATCTAAATTTGTTTTGTTTTATTTATCATCTTGCTTATTTATCATGCTGCTAGAATAAGCAAAAGCAATAACCTTAAAAATAAAGGTTATAAACTTTGATAAAAGAGAAAATGGAATTAATAATCTTTGAGTTGAATACAACCATCCAACTGCCATAGGAGTATGGTTCCTTGTCAATATCATTTTGATAACTTTGCCAAAGTGTATTTAATACCGCTTCTTCGCCGGTATCATTGACAAAAAGCAAAGAATAGAAAGATGTTAAGAGAATCAAACTCTCAACCACAAATTTAAGAAGGAATATCATAACAGGTTCTCTCACAATTCATCATGTTAAGAA
>BQKN01052973.1:0-10017 GCA_022839385.1 Asparagus kiusianus | reverse complement strand
TGAAGAGTCGGCGGTCCACGGATATCAACATCCCCGTCACAGGCCAACAACCCACGCACGCGAGCAAGCACCAATAAACGGGACTTGTGTTTATTTTCGAGAGGGTTGTAATCTTTGTTTCATTTGTTTGTAACAGATTTCAAATTAATGAAAACAGCAATTTTCGACGAAAACACTCTTCTTGGTAAAGTTACGGATGAAGCTTGAACTTGGATTTTCAACTTAAATTGCATTGCTTCACTCCACAATTCCGTTAACCTCCATTGGATTTGATTGTGAATGCTCGATTCCATCCATCCTCCAACATTTTGTTTGCCTAGAATAGATACAAAACACAAACACTAGACAAACAACAATAGAAGTAAATTATATGTAAATCGTCATCAAAACAAAAGGACTCAACACATGTTTGGGTGAGGATCGCTAGAGACGTTTAGGCGATGCTCGGTTGAATGTGGTAGGTCTTCTTTGGAGTCATGGATAACATGGACCACTTAGGTTATTATGAGCAAAGTTCATTTATTGGTGAGCTTCATTTGTGAGTTCGAATTTAACATAGAATTCTACTCATAATTTGACCGACAATTGACACCTTTTGACTTGGCCTAGGGTGAAAATTGGTAGTCGATCATTCTCATGTTGGTTGGGTCAAGTCGAGATAAGCGGCGTGGTGAGGTTCGTTATAGCTATTTAGGAGCTTGACCCATTCTTCACTTTGCCGAGACGAGTCAATATAGGCTGTGTAGTGAGATTCGCATGCTTTTGTTAAGCGAACTTCGCTACATCTTGTTGTGGGGTCTGGCTTTGACCCCTTCGAAGTGTTTAGCTCATGGGTGTTTACTTCTTGGATACAAACTAAACAGTGGTCTGGGTAGAAATATATTTTAATCGTCTACATTGGGTACCTAAAGTAACTAGTATTCAAGGTAGAGCTTCACCTTCAAGAGGTTGTATGACTATGTGGAAGAGGAGTTGATGACAAACTTGGGCTCTAAGAGAGAGCCAAGTGAGAATTTGACTCTAGGTGGAGGAGTCGAGAAGAAGTCTAAAATAAGTCAACAGCCAGACTTAGAGTGTGCAGCAACGGAAGTCGATGTCAAGTCATCAAAAGGCTTCACATTAATGGGTGGTGAGCACTCTGATGCCTTTAGGAAAGAGGGGGGTTTAGGTGATTTCTCGAACGTATTCCTTCTACACAGTTTTACAAGTTTGTAGCAAAAGTTTACAAGGGAGGATTGACGCTTCCAAAGGTAATTTTTGTACAAGCCTAAGGTGGAGATTGTTGAGAAATAACCTTGCTTTTTTGAAAATCATAGTTCAACTTGGATTGGGGATTGAATTTGATTGGAAAGAATCAATTACAATTAGAATTAAATTCTATTTGGAAGAGAATTAGAATTGATAATCCAAGTAAAAGAAGAAGTCCTGCATGACTTCAAGAGAGGGAAAAGATCTTTGAGTACCTCTTGAGAAGTTCATTGTAAATTAAGCCATAGAAAAGCCAAGAAAAGTTGCATATTACAAGAGAGAAGTAGAGAGAACTAAGAAGAGAGATCTAGGATATTGAGAGATCTTTTGGTAAGATTGAGAGAATGATTCTTTTGAAATCTTTAGAGATTACAAGAAAGATTGTATCTTTGTGATCTCTAGAATAAAAGAAGACCCAAATCTCTCCCCGTGGACATAGGTGGTTGCCAAACTACTTAAATCCCATGTTTTTATTTCTTGATCTATTTTTTGTAGTGTACTGTATTTTCTCTATTGTTCAAAATTATAGTTTCTCATAGTTTCCACATCGCTTGGGGATCGATTTATCTACGAAGAAAGAGGATATCTAATCGGCAATGTTCGATGACGCTTCCGTAAGCTATGCTTTCACATAGATTCCTAGTTGGTGGCCAACAATCGCTATCAAGTTTACGTGTGACATGTGCCAACCCAAATAGAATGTTCTAAGGCTGTCCTATACATTAAAGCAATGATTCTGACTTTAATCAAAGTGTATGTCGGAATATTCTTATTATTCCGTGGATAAATTATGTTCAAGGACCATTACCAAAACCCTTAATTCTCATAGTTCTTATAATTTGTTCAGGTTTTTGAAATCTAGAATTCGTCCTTCTAATCATTTCATGACATCATTCAATTTGAATTCTTTTATATTTAACAATTGAGAATTTCTTTTTTTGGTCAATAAAAAGTTTATATTCCATTCACCTGTAAAACCCCGAAAATTTCTATAGTATATATATGTATATATATGTGTGAATTATCAATAGTAATTAATTCCTTTGTGATGAATAACCATATAAATATAAGATATATATGTTTATCAATATTTGGGGACCCAGCAGGTGTTTACAAGTGAGAGAAATCGAGTGGTTTATGGCCAGCAGGTGAAATGCCCATCAGAAGGCATTTTTGTGCTGATCGGTCGACCGACGCGGTCGACCGGCGCGGTCGACCGACCAGCGATCAGAGAGTTTTCCAGGTTTGGTTTCGGGTTTTAGTTTTTGGGCTATTGGGTTTCGGGTCGGGTTGGGGAGTTGGTATTTATACCAACTCAACCCAGGAGAAATCTCTCCAGCCCCAGACGTAAACCCTAGCCCCATCTTCCTTCTCTCAAAACCCTAGCTGACATTGGTGGCTTGGGGAAGTTCTTGAGGGCTTTCAGCAGATCTGTGGGTTTTCAGCGAAGAGGATCAACCTCTTGCAGATCTAGGGCATCATCAGCACCCAAGGCGAGTAATTTCTCGCCCAACCCCCACCCCTTTCAATTTAACGTCAAGAACTGAGTTTTATTGAATTTCTTTGAGTCAAATTCGTATTTTTGAATAACTAATAGATTATTATGGCATAGGAATATGGATTTGGGATCTTACCTGTTGTAGGCGTATAAAATTGCCTATAGGTCCCTTATCACAGCTCGACGACGCCAATTCAACAAACGGATCATCGGGCGACGTATCCAAACAAAGCTATTAGCCCACAACGCCGAAGCCAAGCGATATGCGACGAAGTGGACTAACGAGGCTAACGAACCGCACGCCAACAATCCATTCGCGTGCGGAATCAATCCAATGGTTCGAGGAGTCAACGAGTCGTCCAACCAAGAACGGACTCGAACGAATCGCGATCAAATCAAGATCAGTTTCGGACTCAAACTCAGAAGTGGAATTACTGCCAAATCGGGAATCAACAACAAATCGATTCCAGACCAAGTCAACCACAAACCGAATCAAGTCCGAACAACGGAGAACCGGAAACAACGGGAAACAACCGAACGACGGACAACACCCGGAGTGGCTCGGTGGCCGAGCCACCCCTGGGTAGCTCGGCCAAAGCCGAGCCACCTTATGGCCGAGCCACCCTGGGGTGGCTCGGCCGCCGCGCCACCCCCTGGGGTGGCCGAGCCACCTCAGGGTGGCTCGGCATGAGCCGAGCCACCTTGACGTGGCCGGCACTCTGAACTGTGCACGGGCACAGTTCAGAGTGCCTATAAATAGGCCACCCCCTTGTTCATTTGGAAAGGTTGGAAAAAGAGGAGTCGAAGCTCTGCCGGATTCAGATCTAAACACTTAAAAAGATTGGAGCTTTGGAACTTCAAGGGCTTGTCCATCCAGATCTGGTGCTCGGCGATCGTCAACGCCAAATAAGGCAAGAGTTCGAGAGGAATCGGATCCCGGATCTCAGATCTACGTCGTTATACTCCGGATCTAAGCTTGGTTCTTAGATCCCGAGATTCGAGCGGTCGTTTCCTTGGTGAAACGATCCCTCCCGGCTATTATCTCCTTGGTGGGATAATACCCGTAATACTGCGTAGATCCGACCGGATCTAGATCTCGCGGTGGTCCACGGCAAACAATCCCGGCGCAGGTAAACAACCCATGCAAGTGAGTGACCGCAAAACAGGAGCTTGCGATTTGTTCGACAAACAAGGAAATAAAGTTGTAATTTTCATTTCTTTTTATTTGATTTTTGTTGTAACCGGATCTTATAAAAAGACCGGATCTTTGTAATCGATAAACAATTACCAAGAGTGTACAATGGAATCAACTATGAAAGAAGCAACAAATTTTCCCGCGAACAATCTGGCGACCACAGTGGGAGCCACCGATCTCGCTGCCGAGATCGGAGCGTCGCAGCCGCGGATCTCAATCCCGGTCGTGGAGGAGGTCGAGTATGAGTTCGACCAACAGAAGTTCGAGGCGTACCTATCGTCCTCGTCCGGATCAACCTCCCCCCGAAAGTCCAAGAAGTTCTCCTCCAGGAGAAAGGCTCGTTGGTATGAAGAAGTTGAAACTACCAACGAAGATCTCGCCCCGCTGGATGCCGAAGCTGCATTGGGTGATGTCTCTCCAATTTCCAACCAGGTCAGATCCACTCTGGCCAAATCTTCCGTTGCCGAGGGCATGGTGACTCTCTCGAAGAGAGCCCGCCAAAGGCAACGTCAACGCCTCGCGAAACAATTCGCAAAGGCGATGGAGTCTGTTGACGGAGTCCGCTACAAGGCGGAGCTGAAAAACAGAAGAGGCAAACAGCCTCAACAACAGATGAACGGCGGCTCTTCCAAGCCACTAACAACGGAATGGGTCCGTGTCAAACGGAACCGTTCAACGCTGGAGGAGCGCATTCGCAAGCGTCGCGCACTATCAGCGCAGGCACGGGCTCAAGCTGAAGAAGCCCGTAGAAAGCTTCAGAAGGAGGTGACGAAGAAACCGCCACCAACCCGCAAAGTTTGGAGGCCGAAATCCGAAGTGATGATTCAGGCCAAAGAGCAACCTTTGCCACCTTCGAAGCAGATTCAACCTCCGGCGAACCAAACGAAGCCGCCGATGATTTCCACAACTATTCCGGGAGATCCCACAAGGCCATCCCAGAAAAGGAAGTCAGTCTTGGAGCGCCTCGGTCCACTTCCCGAGGAGCGAAGCAAAGTGCCAATTCAAGAACGTTTGGGCCCGATGAAGAAGTCCCAAACAATTCAACATGCTGGGGGTCGCCGCAACCCTCAACACTTGGAGAAGATCGTGGCACCCAAGCGCACAACTTTGCGCATCGAAGTGCAAGAGCACGCTGAGAACTCACGCCCACAAAGGCACGTTTCAAGACACGTGACTCTCGAAAGCCCAAAGAAGGCAATTCACCCCCAGAAGGAAACATTGTCGTCCGATGACGATAACGTTATACCTAGGAAATCGTACCAACACGCGATAGGTTGCTCCGACTTTCATACGGACGAGCTGTACTATCGTGCCGGGGGTACGAACAGAGCCAGAAAGAGAAGTCCTCGTAGGCTCGAAACTCAGTGCCCCTGTTCCAAACTCATTCGGGCAGTATTATCTCAGTGTAATTGCACTAAGATGGTCCCCGAAAGAGTCTCGGTGTTCGAAAGGCTCAGCACTGAGACGCCAAAGTCAAGGCCTAGACGTTTCCAACGAAGGAGAGCGTTGATTGAAGACGGAGAATGCCCGAGGGTCACCGTTAATATGACCAACAAGGGGACATTGGCACAGGATGATCTCGAGTCAATTCTGAAAGCATCCCGGCGTCTAACCCGTTTGCAGTCCGGAGTCATCTCACGAAGGACGTATGGTAGGATTCGGATAAGACCACCTTCAGAAGATGAGGAATCGGATGCTTGCTCTACGGTTGCATCTGACAACACTGTATCCAGCGAAGGAGAACCCCGCGAGTCATTCATGATAAGCGCAGAACAAGTGGCCAAGATGCTTGAAGAAGCCATGGCCAAACAACAGGAGAGCTTCAGGCTCGAGATGCAGATGGCCATGCAGACTATGAGGGAGATGCATGACCAACAACTCCAGGCACTGAGGAACCAACAAGGTGAATCAAGTCGTCGTAACCAAAACAATCTGGAAGATGAGGACACAGGTGCAAATGAAACTCATAATGCCAATGACCCTCCCATCAACGCAGGGGGTGGTAATGAGGATGCCAACGAAGATACAAGTGAAAACTTGAAGATCAAAAGCCTCGAGAGCAAAATCAATACCTTGATGTCCGCTCAAGAGGTGAAGAAAACGGGCATTCCTTGTCCATACCCAAGGGAGTGGGAGTCAATCCCCTATCCGGCAAAGTTTAGTCTAATTAACTTCACGCCGTTCGATGGGAAAGGTTCCCCCACTCAGCATTTGATCTATTTCAAATCGCACCTGGGTGTTATCTCCGGCAATGAGTCTCTGATGGTGCGGTCATTCGTTGGCACTCTTCGCGGAGCCGCCTTCGATTGGTACCGCCGCCTCAAGCCAGGAAGCGTGAATAGCTGGGACGACATGGAGACAAAATTCCTCGCTAACTTCTTCAACGACGACACCGAGATATCCATCAGAACGTTGCTCGACGAGAAACAAAAGGATGGGGAACCGGTCAAAACCTTCGTCAAGAGGTTCCGGAACAAAGCGTTGAATTGCAAGGACCCGATCACTGAAGAGTTCATCCTCCAAACTTGCCACAACAACCTCGCATTGGACGTGTTGGAAGCAATAGGGACAGCACCGTCTAATACTTGGAAAGACTTGAAGGTCCGAGGTGAACAAGCCGAACGCTTCCTCCGAAGGAAGAGAGCCGAGAGGAGTCAATCGACGACAAATCCTCCGAACTCAAACTTCGCCTCCCGTGGTAAAGGAAAGACACCCGCAACGACTGTCGATGCTAATCAAACATCGCAACAGCAGTCCCGGAGGCAACAAAAGACTTTGGATCAGAGGCCTAAAAAAGAGTACTCCTTCAAGGACGAAGATGTTCCAGCCATCTTCAAATCTCTCCTTGACAATAACAAGATCAAGCTCCCACCGATCACGAATCAGGAGGAAGCTGACGATATTGCGGATCCGAAGTACTGCGCATACCACAGGAGGATCCTTCACCCAACCAATGCATGCTTTACACTCAAGAATAGCATCCAAACCTTGGTTGAAGCTGGTGTCATAACGCTAGAGTGAGCCAGTTAAAAACGACAAAACTCCGACCGGTATAAGAGTATAAACTACTTCCTGACACTCCGAAGAGTACATGAGTATAAACTGCTTCTCAATCCTCCTACCGGTATAAGAGGTTAAACTGCTCCCTGATACTCCAATAGGTATATGAGTCTAAACTATTTCCTTTTTCTTCCACGGGAAGTTCCTGGAGAGTGTCATGCGTGGTGTTCTTAAGGATAACCCGATCGTGCGTCTAATTCAATGATACACCCAGTTTTGTAAAGAAAGCTGGGGGTGGATAATTCAAGTAACGGGAAGTTCCCGGAAGAATGTTAAATGTAATATTCTTAGGGATAACCCGGTCATATAACTGATTGTAATGTCAAACCCAGCGTTGCAAAGAAAGCTGAGGGTGGATAACTAATGTATCGGGAAGTTCCTCGAAGAATATTACACTTAATATTCTAGAGGATAACCCAAATTCATTTTCCAAAACCACTCACTGGTCAATTCCAATCGATAGTGAGTCCACCAAGAATGTTCTTCTGGCCCTCTTGATTCCTTCCATGAACAAGAGATCCACTTTCAGTCCGGAGTCCCCTTTCGATAAACGAAAGAACTCCCTTTCTTTTCTCTTTGGTTCAACCTTCTCATGGTTATAACCGAAGTAGAAATTTCACTTCGATAAACGAAGAATTCTTCTTTCGATCAGATAACTCATCCTATGAAAGGTAAAGTTTATCTAGATCTTCCGGATTCTCGAAGTGGAGATCCCACTTCTAGTTTCTTTCTTGCACTGGAAATAGAATATAAAATTCTTCCTTTCCAGAATCAAGGAATAGAATATAAAATTCTGTCTTCCTTGTTCGGGGAATAGAATATAAAATTCTTCCTTCCCCACACCACTTCTTTTCCAAAATTTGTCAATATTAGGATTCATCCTAGGAATTTTATCCCGAATCCTAAGCAGGGATAAGTCTGTGCCTAACACGCGCTGCCGGTTTAGTCTTTTTCCGATTGAAAAAGACACCAGAGTTCGATTCTGAGGTATTTTATCCTGAAACCTAAGTAAGGATAAGTCTGCGCCTAACACGCGCTGCCGGTTAGTTCTTAACCGTTAAAAAGAACACCCGTCCGCATATTCAACATTGTGGCAGGTTGTTATTAATAACACCGAAATCCATGCCTCACACGCATGGGGAATTTTATCCTGAATCCTAAGAAAGGATATGTCGACGCCTAACACGCGTCGCCGGTTTAGTCTTTTTCCGATTGAAAAAGACACCAGAGTTCGATTCTGGGGTATTTTATCCTGAAACCTAAGTAAGGATAAGTCGACGCCTAACACGCGTCGCCGGTTTGTCCTTAACCGTTGAAAAGAACATCCGTCCGCATATTTAACATTGTGGCAGGTAGTTATTAATAACACCGAAATCCATGCCTCACACGCATGGGGAATTTTATCCTGAATCCTAAGAAAGGATATGCCGACGCCTAACACGCGTCGCCGGTTTAGTCTTTTTCCGATTGAAAAAGATACCAGAGTTCGATTCTGGGGACCTTTATCCCAAAGCCTAAGTAGGGATAAGTCAACGTCTAATACACGTTGCTGGGTAGCCTATTCCCATAACAAATGGCAAAGTCTACGTATTCGAAGTCGTAGCACAAAGTCTAAGGGAGTTCATTCCTTTAGCGCAACGTTACATGCGAACGGATTTAAATAATCCGCATGCTAGCCCGACTCAAACGGTAGTCGGTTAAGGCTAATCAAATCCGTTGAAGGCTGAGGGTTAGCCAAAAATCCTAAAGTCAACGCCTAACACGCGTCGCCGGGTAACCTATTCCCATAATAAATGGTAAAGTCTATGTATTCAACACCATAGCACAAAGTCTAAAGGAGTTCATTCCTTTAGCACAACGTCACATTCGGAACGGATTTAAACAATCCGCATGTAAGCCCGATTCAAACGGTAATCGGTAAGAGCACGTCAAATCCGTTGAAGGCTGAGGGTTTGCTAAAAATCCTAAGTCAACGTCTCATACACGTTGCTGTTTAGTCTTTTCACAGGAGAAAAACGAAGTCTACGTATTCAATATCGTAGCACTAAAAGGGTTAACTCTTTTAGCTTAACGTCACATGCGGAACGGATTTAAACAATCCGCATGCTAGCCCGACTCAAACGGTAGTCGGTAAAGGCTTATCAAATCCGTTGATGGCTGAGAATTTGCCAAAAATTCTATAAGTACGAGTCATTGACGCATCAATTCTATGGATTGGTCTCGTGACTCGAGTATCCGCCATGCTCCAATACCTTAAGAGCTTAAACTGTGTGTACTCCAGCAGACGTACGAGTATAAACTGTGTCAAACGTCGAACAAATACGTCGCAATGAAGCCTGGACGTCGGACAACGCGTTGTAAATAAAGATTCAACGCCGTCAATCGATGATCAGTTCTATGTTGAAGCAACCAACTCGAGCTAAAAATCAAGAAATCAAGAATCGGTTTCAAAGTTCAAAATTCCGACAACGGTCAGACAATAAATGCAGCACTGAAACCCTTACAGACGTTCGACAAAGCACCGAATAGCCTGAAGGAATTGAAAGAATCAAGAACAGAAGCCATTCAAAAGTCCCGTTACACCGACTGAAGGTTGGGACAATCACAGCTCGACGACGCCAATTCAACAAACGGATCATCGGGCAACGTATCCAAACAAAGCTGTTAGCCCACAACGCCGAAGCCAAGCGATATGCGACGAAGTGGACTAACGAGGCTAACGAACCGCACGCCAACAATCCATTCGCGTGCGGAATCAATCCAACGGTTCGGGGAGTCAACGAGTCATCCAACCAAGAACGGACTCGAACGAATCGCGATCAAATCAAGATCAGTTTTGGACTCAAACTCAGAAGTGGAATTACTGCCAAATCGGGAATCAACAACAAATCGATTCCAGACCAAGTCAACCACAAACCGAATCAAGTCCGAACAACGGAGAATCGGAAACAACGGGAAACAACCGAACGACGGACAACACCCGGAGTGGCTCGGCCTAAACCGAGCCAACTCAAGG
>BQKN01052961.1:0-10306 GCA_022839385.1 Asparagus kiusianus | reverse complement strand
TCATTAGTCCATAAACCCTATTCACCCCCCCCTCTAGGGCCTTTCATCTAGTAGAGTCAATAACGGGTGTAGGTACAAAAGCAAGTAAAAGATAATACACTAAGGACTGATGAAATAATAATGATCAATTAGATGTCTCACCATCCAACAAATGGAAAATACATAGTCAATGTCTGAATAAATAAACTGGAGTACTCAACAATTCTCAAATACAAGTATCTGACAGAAAAGAAAATAAGGCACACAGCCTTTACAACTTCTAGAATAATACTCTCAACTGTCTAACATAATCTATAGTGGAGCTCTAACATAAGTATAACTAAACGGCTGAACACTAAGGTGTGTCTCCATCAACCTGCGACTCTCCGGGCTCCTGGCTCGTTACCTGAAAGGGGGAGGTACAACGAGCGTCAAAGCGCTAGCGAGTAACATCACAACCAACCCCAAGGGAACAGGGCTCATTGTATATAAAAATACAGTTAACATTTAATAGATATAAAATCATTGGTCTTTCTAAAGAGGGTTTTAGTATTTAGAAATTTACAACACGAGAATAGCTACATCGAGCGAAATAATCCAAACAAGGAAACCCTCATGTATATACCTTGTATCTCGAATTGTAAACCCCTAACCACTAAACCCGAGGTTCTAGTACAGGAACAAAAATAAAAGAAATACAACCAATCACAGAACGTAAGTGCAGTGCTATGCCATAGCCTACATGAATATCATGTTATAGCTTACATGAGTGTCATATCAAAATCCACATGAGTATCATGTCATGGGCTAAGTTATGTGCAGGGAACTATGTCTAATGTGGGAATCATATACTATGGTTTCCAAATTCATGGGAACAAGTGGCAGATGTCCAACACGAGGACCGAAATGGATTATAGTCCAACACGAGGACTTCAATGGATTATAGTCCAATACGAGGACTGTAAAATAGAGAAAATACAGCCAAGGTGCATAGTGAAATCTACATAAATCAACTCACACTCAAAACAGTGAGTATATCCCCAATTAGTACTTCCAGATTATCTGTCATGCATGTATACGTAATAAGGCCAAAAACCAGAGTCAAATAACAGGCCAAAACTTTGAACATGAACAGAACAGACAGAACAGGGAATAAATCAGCAGACTGTGCGACGGTCGACCGTGTTCTGACACTAGCTGGGCGGTCGACTGCTGCGGCATCTCGGTCGACCGCCAGAGCGTCGCGGTCGACCGCTGTGGCAGCTCGGTCGACCGCCAGAGCGTCACGGTCGACCGGGTCGATCGACCGCCGACGATCTCTGCCTCTAGAGAGAGTTCAGCGGTCGACCGCACTGGTCGACCGCCAAGCGGACAGAAACCCAAATCTGGGTTTCTGTAAACGCAAAACCTAAAACAAAATTTGAAAATTTCTGCGATAATAAGTGTTCTAATGTCTCTAGAAGAAAAACAACTAATCTCAAGCATGAAATCCACATTTCCAATATTTCAAAATACATGAGAAACAAATTAAAACGTTTTAATGACAGTAAAACATGATTAAACTCATGTTTAAGAAATCTCAGATATAGATCTTCATTAGACAAAACGTTGGTGAACTTTTATAAACTGAAATCTTGATTCTTGCAATCCATACTGTAAAGAACTCATTTTTATACGAAAGTACCTTTTGGGCTCATCAAAAACTCATGAAAAATCGAAATAAAACCATAGAATATAGGGGTGAGGGATTGGACGAGATGGTACTCGCCTTAGTTGCTGACAAATGCCCTGAAGATGATCCTCCTTCGATCTGACCTGAAAAATCCCACTGCAACTCCTTCAAACTTCCCAAAAATCGCCAGTTCAGCTAGGGTTTTGAGAGGGGAGAGAAAGGGGCTAGGGTTTTGGATCTCAGGTCTAAGAGAGGCTCTCTCGGGCACAAAAGATAATATACCAACTCACAAACCCGACCCGGAACCCGTTTGAACCCGAACCTGAAAAACTCTCTGATCGCAGATCGGTCGACCGATGCAGTCGACCGCCACAGTCGACCGCCGCGGTCGACCGCGTCGCCCAAAACTGACTGCTGGGAGGAAAATCCTAGGCTAGCCATATAACTCGATTCCTCTCACATATAATTACTTAATGGGTTCCCAAACACTAATAAACATGTACATCATATATATATATGATTATTTATCACAAAAGAAATATTTATTACTATTAATTCTCACATTTCATTATGAAAAGATTTTGGGGTTTTACAGCTGCCCCGAGCTCCTCCGACAAGCCACGCCGCCAACAGGTCACCCCATCCCACCTCCCTGTCCACCGTCTGAACCAGCGCCCACCTTGCCGCTACGCTGCTCATTCCCCACCATCGTCCGCAGCCATCTCCCATCACCAACCCCCTTCAGCTCGATGTCGATGACCACCGGAGCCACCGCCATCTTCAAACTGCTCCGACAACACCCCGTAGCCATACCAAGATCCCCGCGCCGTCCAGCTCCACAAGTCAACCGTCAGATTTGTCGTCGTTATCCTCTCGCTGATGTTGTAACCCCCTTCAGTCCAGATCTATCTCCGCAGCGTCGCCACCGCATCGTCGACAAGCCCCCTTAGCCTTGTAGGCAATATCCCTCTTGCCCAGATCTGAATTTTATACCTGTTATAAATTATTTACATAGTTTATTTGTGACATTTTTATTTGTGTGGGTTGTTTACTGGATAATATTGATTTAAATCATAGTTGTGTGATAAAATAGTATTTTCGGAATAAGGATAATGAAGTCAAAGAATTTATTTTGATAACGAAATCATTTAGAGAATTTATATAATTTAAAAATAAATTTATTTTGAGAAAAAGAAATATTTTAGATTAATAATGAGAAATAATTTTAAAAGAATTTATTTTTTGTGAAAATGAATTAATTTAGAATAATAATTGATGGGAAATAATTTTAAAGAATTTATTCTAGAAAAGAGAATATTTTGGATTATTATAATGAGAAATAATTTTTAAAGAAATTATTTTGGAAAAGTAATTATTTTATGAATTACATAGATTTCTGTTCATGATTACATTTCATGTTTTTTGAATATTTTACTGTATTTGACATGTCTGCTTTTATTGTTCCTGATTGTGTTGAGTGTTGGCCTTCTTGTTTTAATGATGTTTAACAAACAATTTACCACTAATGTTGTTTATATAGTATTTGTATTTTCTTATTTATTATAGACAAAAAACATTGTTGGAGGTTGGATGGATTGAGCCTACACGATCACATCAAATGGAGGTTGGCAGAATGTCGGGTTGAAGCCTTGCAATTCAAAGTAAAAGATCAAGTTCAAGCTTCATCCGCACGTGTACCAAGTTGAGCTACAATGAAGATCAAGATCAAGCTTGGGTAATCTAGTTTAGATTTTATATTATGTGTGTTAAGTACCTTAAGCTCAATATCATATACACACACGTATTTGGTTTCTATGTATATATATAGTTATATATATACATGCATGGTTTTGAGTTTTCATGCTTTGGACACACTTGCAAAATACATGAGTTTTTACAAATGGAAATTCAATTTGAGAAATTCTTCTTCTAACATGTTTGTATTCATGTTTACAAACATTTCGCAAAGTTTCATCAAGTTTGGAATTGATTTGTTATGTTTAATGGAATTTACAAAATCATGTTTTTGTTCGTGCACATATTCGTGCATGTTTTACAAAACAGATGAGTTTTCATAAATGGGAAGTGATATTCAAGAAATTCTTTCTTTGACATGTTTATCTACATGTTTAGAAACTTTCCTCAAAGGTTTACTATTTTTGGAGTTGATTTACTGTGCCCAATTGATTTTACAAAATCATGTATGTCAGTAGATTTTCAAAAACTGTATATATCTGTGTTTAAACATTTATTTCTCTCAACTGGGAAATGCTTTTTCAGTAATTCTTTCTCTAACATGTTCTTATATATGTCTAGAACCTTGCCTCAAAATTTCATAACTTTTGAAGTTGATTTACTATTTTTAATTGATTTTACAGAACTGGATATATAGTGCTACAGTACCAGCGGTCGACCGCGCTGCAGTGTGGTCGACCGACGAACTCTCTGGAAAACTCCTCCGTTTCTAACCTTGTTCGCGGTCGAACGTGATTTTCCTCGTTCGACTGCCGTAGTTCCAACGGCTATTTTTAGAGCCGTTGCAGAGTGTTTTTTTTGGTCTTTTTCTTGGCTTTCTCTTACCTTTGGGGTTTCATATAAATACCCCCTTACCTCAGTTTTTACAAAATCCAAGAGAATGTTTTAAAGAGTTTTAAAAAGAGTTTAAGCTTGTTTTAAGCTTGTTTAAGGGTTTGGTTTATGAAGAAAGTTTTACAAGAGCTTGAGGAGATTAGCAATTGTATTTTGGGCATTCAATCCATCTCTCTCTTGTCATCTATTGGAGAAGTTTTCTAAACTCTACTCTAGCTTTTATTTATCAATTATTTGTTAATTATCATTTCTATTAAAGCTAGTTTTATATTGAGTTTAGATTTGATTTTACTCATTGTTAAACACACCCACTTGAGCTTATTGTATTTGCATTCATAATATATTTGGGGTTGTGAGAGTTGTAACATTGAGTGTGAGCTTTCATTATGTTCTCATCCATAGTAGAGAACAATCATTTATTGAGCCTAATTGTGAGATCTCTTTGTAAAACACTTGTACACCGAGAGGAGTGTGTGGTGAGAGTCGGGGATCATTCCAAGAGGAGTGGCGTCGGTTGATGAGCCTAGGGAGAGGTTGTAACCGAGCACTTGAGGGAGACACGGCTAGGTCCAACACTTGTGAGGATGTAGAGTGTGATTACAAGAGTATTGATTGTAAAATTGTCGGTTAGCTAGAAAACCGTATTGTGAGGTGTAAACGTTATTCGGGTGAACGTAGAAAACCCGATTGTGATAGCGGATTTTTCCCCGGGAGTGGGGAACGGAGATGTAGGACGAAAAGTCCAAACTCCGTGATCATTTGATTTTGTTTGAGTGTTCTTTGGCGTTCATTAATATTTATGTTCATATCTTATATCGCCATTATGCATTGCTTATTATTTATATGATCCACTATCTAGTTCATATTGTTTACCCCTTGTGTTAGTTTACATATCCTTGCATATATCATATTGTATATCTCTTTGGTAGGATATATCATCTTGTGCTAATTTATATATCCTTGCATATATTTTCATCATATAGGATATATCTCTTTATAGCATATTGCTTATTCTTGCTCATAAGTAATTATATATCATCTTGCAAGAATATATTTGTTAATTATATTTTAATTGGTATTTAAATCGGATTAGATTAGTATAAGACCCTAATCACCCCCCTCTAGGGTCTAAAAATTGGTATCAGAGCTTGGTGCTCTTTGATTTAAAGTCTAATCGCCTTGAGTTAAAGATCCAAGTTATCTTTTTGTGCTAATCTTGTTTTGATTATATTTGTATCTTGCTTGCATATTTTTACAAATTATGGATATGAATGATGCATCTTGTTTAGGCTATGATTCTAGTGTTGCTCCTAAATTCAATGTTTTTCCCTATGCTCAATGGTGCTTTAGATTCAAAATATTTGTTCAATCTAAAAATATCGATTTATGGGAAATCATTGATTGTGCTTATATTGTGCCCACGTTGGAGAAATCCAAGTGGAGCAAACATGACAAAAAGATGTTTATTATGAACAAGCTTATATTAGAATTTTTATTAAATGCATTTGATTCATTTATGTCTAACAAACTTGATTCTTTTGATAGCGCTTATACATTATGAAAATTCATAGAAGCGCATCAAGGAGACTAGGAGCCGATCCGACAAGCTTTGGAGGATCCCGCTTCAAGTTCATATGGAGCTTCATGCACACATGCACTAGGCGATAGCCCTAGTGAGGTTTGCGAGTACAAATCTATTAATGATTTATCTAATGATGAACTTGCTTGTGCTAGTGATATATTATTGCATGCCTACAAGAAATTACAAAAGGATTTCATTAATTTACAAAGCAAGCATGTAATTTTAAAATCCGATCATGAGTCTTTAACTTCTAAGTTTGATACTATTTCTAATGAAAATATGATCCTTAAAGAAAACAATGAAAAATTAAAATTGGATCATGATTCTTTGTTTTCAAACTTTGGTAAGTTAACTCATGAGAAAGATAATGCCATGTTAGAAGTAGAGAACATACAAAATGATACCGCTTTCTTTATAAATGACTATTTATGTTCTACTTCTAAAAGTGCATATGTGCCTAAAAATGAAGACTTGAATCTTATGAAAAAATACATTTCATCTTTAGATTCAACTTTAAAAATATGCATTGATAACCATAAGAAAATTATGGACAAGTGTGCTAAATCTAGTGCTACAAAATCACCTACATACTATGCACACTTGTATAGCAAAGTTTACAAGTGCTCCATTTGTGGTCGTAAAGGCCATTTAGCTAAATTTTGTTATGATGCACAAAAACATAAGAATATTAATCCTTCTTGTGCATCTCATCAAGTCTCTTCATCACATGTACACACACATGCACCCATTAATCATCATAAGCATGCTAATGTGTATCATTGTGATTTTTGTGGTAGAGTTGGTCACTTAGCTAAGTTTTGTTTTGATTTGCGAAAAGTTTCTAAATCGCAAAATATTTCAAGTAGACCAACATTTTTCAAAATGTTTCTCATTTGCAAAATGATCTTAAAAGACCATCTTTATTTGCAAATATTCCTCGTGCACATCCACATGGTCAACATAACCAAATGCATCCTCTTCATTGCACTTATTACAATCGAATGGGTCATTTGCATGATTATTGCTATGACCGATCCCGTGCACCACATATGCCTAAGAGCATAACCCTAAGGCTTTTGAGCTTTAATGATAGGGGTCATGTCCCTAAACAAACCGGCACTAAGAATACTTGGGTGCCAAAATAATTTTTAAGCCAAGAATTTTAGTACTTTTATTTTTCTTTTTCTTGGTTTTGAAAAATGTATTTTAAACTTTTATGAAAACAATTCCTTTTATTGGTCAAACTCTTTTGTTTTCATGATTATTGGTTTCGTTTTGATGAGAGGTTTGTACTTATATAACCCTCCGGATTTATCGGGTGTATATTCCCAAATCTTATTTACCGGGTGCTAAAATGTTTATATGGGTTGATACTAGCTCAAGAGCTAGATATAGTTGCCTCTCTTGATTTTTGAATCAATGATGATTTGATTCTACGTTTTTGGATTTAAACTTTGATTTATGATTTCATTTGGTTGATTTGTTTTCATTTGAAAATTTTTTGCATGATTCTCATGTTTATCTTCTTTTGATTTCATAAATCTACCTTTACAAATGTTTTTATGTTCTTAGATATGAGACACTATCTTTCACTTTGATATATTTATATATGTTCTCAATGTCTTTTTGTATGTGAGTGATTTTTAGTATATTCATGTATGCTTGCTCACATGTTTTGCCTTGATATTTATTGCATATACTCTATATGGCATTTTGATAGGGGAGCAATCCCTATATCTTTTTATGTGTTATACTCACCCATGCATATTGATAGGGGGAGCTTTCGCTCTCTACATCCCTTTGTCCCATTTTTGATGTTGTCAAAGGGGGAGAAATATTATGAGTATATTCTTTCTTGTTTATATGCATGATATATTATACATTGTATATTCATTTCCTTTCATGCATATATCCTTTTTATAAATTGTTTGTCATCATCAAAAGGGGGAGATTGTTGGCCTTCTTGTATTGATGATGTTTAACAAACAATTTACCACTAATATTGTTTGTCTAGTATTTATATTTTCTTATTTATTATAGACAAACAACGTTGTTCGAGGTTGGATGGATTGAGCCTACACGATCACATCAAATGGAGGTTGGCGGAATGTCGGGTTGAAGCCTTGCAATTCAAAGTTAAAGATCAAGTTCAAGCTTCATCCGCAAAGTTGAGCTACAATGAAGATCAAGATTAAGCTTGGGTAATCTAGTTTAGAGATTATATTATGTGTGTTAAGTACCTTAAGCTCAATATCATATACACATACGTATTTGGTTTCTATATATATATATAGTTATATATATACATGCATGGTTTTGAGTTTTCATGCTTTGGACACATTTGCAAAATACATGAGTTTTCACAAATAGAAATTCAATTTGAGAAATTCTTTTTCTAACATGTTTGTTTTCATGTTTACAAACATTTCGCAAAGTTTCATCAAGTTTGGAATTGATTTGTTATGTTTAATAGAATTTACAAAATCATGTTTTTGTTCGCGCACATGTTCGTGCATGTTTTACAAAACAGATGATTTTTCATAAATAGGAAGGGATATTCAAGAAATTCTTTCTTTGACATGTTTATCTACATGTTTAGAAACTTCCCTAAAAATTTTACTATTTTTGGAGTTGATTTACTATGCCCAATTGATTTTACAAAATCATGTATGTCAGCAGATTTTCAGAAACTGTATATCTGTGTTCAACCATTTATTTCTCTCAACTAGGAAATGCTTTTTCAGAAATTCTTTCTCTAACATATTCTTATATATGTCTAAAACCTTGCCTCAAAATTTCATAACTTTTGGAGTTGATTTACTATTTTTAATTAATTTTACAGAAGTTGATATATAGTGCTACAGTACCAGCTATCGACAGTGCGGTCGCCGACGAACTCTCTGGAAAACTCCTCCGTTTCTAAACTTGTTCGCGGTCGACCGCGATTTTCCTTGTTCGACCACCGTAGTTCCAACGGCTATTTTTAGAGCCGTTGCAGAGTGTATTTTTTGGTCTTTTTCTTGGCTTTCTCTTACCTTTGGGGTTTCATATAAATACCCCCTTACCTCGGTTTTTACAAAATCCAAGAGAATGTTTTAAAGAGTTTTAAAAAGAGTTTAAGCTTGTTTTAAGCTTGTTTAAGGGTTTGGTTTATGAAGAAAGTTTTACAAGAGCTTGAGGAGATTATCAATTGTATTTTGGGCATTCAATCCATCTCTCTCTTTTGTCATCTATTGGAGAAGTTTTCTAAACTCTACTCTAGCTTTTATTTATCAATTATTTGTTAATTATCATTTCTATTAAAGCTAGTTTTATATTGAGTTTAGATTTGATTTTACTCATTGTTACACACACCCACTTGAGCTTATTTTATTTGCATTCATAATATATTTGGGGCTGTGAGAGTTGTAACATTGAGTGTGAGCTTTCATTGTGTTCTCATCCATAGTAGAGAACAATCATTTATTAAGCCTAATTGTGAGATCTCTTTGTAATACACTTGTACACCGAGTGGAGTGTTTGGTGAGAGTTGGGGATCATTCCAAGAGGAGTGGCGTCGGTTGACGAGCCTAAGGAGAGGTTATAACCGAGCACTTGAGGGAGACACGGCTAGGTCCAACACTTGTGAGGGTGTAGAGTGTGATTGCAAGAGTGTTGATTGTAAAGTTATCGGTTAGCTAAAAAACTGTATTGTGAGGTGTAAGCGTTATTCGGGTGAACGTAGAAAACCCGATTGTGATAGTGGATTTCTCCCCGGGAGTGGGGAGCGGAGACGTAGGACGGAAGGTCCGAACTCTGTGATCATTTGATTGTGTTTGAGTGTGCTTTGACGTTCATTCATATTTATGTCATATCTTATATCGCCATTGTGCATTGCTCATTATTTATATGATCCACTATCTAGTTCATATTGTTTATCCCTTGTGTTAGTTTACATATCCTTGCATATATCATATTGTATATCTTTTTGGTAGGATATATCATCTTGTGCTAGTTTATATATCCTTGCATATATTTTCATCATATAGGATATATCTCTTTATTCATATTGTTTATTCTTGCTCATAAGTAATTATATATTATCTTGCAAGAATATATTTGTTAATTATATTTTAATTGGCATTTAAATCGGATTAGATTAGCATAAGACCCTAATCACCCCCTCCTCTAGGGTCTAAAATTGAGAACTCTAGTAGTTCATGACTTAGTGGCCTCGTGCATCATAAACAGACCTAGTGACATGTATGGGTGTGTTGACTGAGTTTAGGTGGGGAACCCGAGTTCCAATGAGGATTATGGTTGACTTAGAAAAACGAGAAGAGTTGGGATGAGGAAGTCTTTGTTCATGTGTTCGGATGTGACTGTTGATGTATCTTCCAGGCTCATGCCAGTGGTTGGTGTCGCAATTGGGGTTGGTTTGTAGGGCTAAAGTGAAGTTGTGACGCCCCTGGGTTCACACAAGGCTGCAGTCCAAGGTGAAACCA
>BQKN01052928.1:0-10367 GCA_022839385.1 Asparagus kiusianus | reverse complement strand
CCCGAAGTTGTAACAGATCTCGAAAAAGAGAACAAGTAATGAAAACATCAACTTTTACCGGAAACAAGCTGGCGACCACAGTGGGAGCCACCGACCTCGCTGCCGAGATCGGAGTGACGCAACCGGCCTTCAAGATCCGGGTGAATGAAGAGATCGAATACGAATTCGATCAGAAGAAGTTCGAAGAGTACCTCTCCTCCTCCTCCTCCAGATCTGCCTCTCCGCACCGGCGCAGGAGGAATTCATCTCCAAAAAGGGCTCGCGGGATCTCCAACTCCTCAATTCAAGACCCCGTCGTCGCTGCCACTACACTTGCACCACACAACGGCCTTGCGTCGATCAGTGTGGTCAAGAACGTAGATCCAACCGCCACAAAGGCGATAGGTGATGCTGCTCCAACTCCATCAAAGAGAGCGCTTCAAAGACGTCGCCAACGTCTCGCTCAACAGCTCGCCAAGGCCAAGGAGTCAAAGGATGGAGTGCGCTATGCAGAGGACTTGAAGTCGAGGCAGCGACAAGAGCAGCGGCAGGTAATCAACTTCCCCTCCAAATCAGGAGCGAATGAGTGGATCCGCGTCAAGAGGAACCGCTCCACGCTCGAGGAGCGAATCAAGAAGCGCCGTGCTCTGCTTGCACATGCCCGGCTCCTCCTAAAGAAGGCAGAGGAGATGCAGCAAGAATCGGCGGTCAAAACGCCGTCCAAGAGCAAATCGGTGTGGGTGCCCAAGGCAAACCCAACACCTCAAACCAAGAAGGGCAAGATTATCGCCCAGAGTCCAACCAAATCAGAGCCTACTCCTCCCGTACCGGCACCCTCAACAGGGCCAGGTAAAAAAGGGGATCATTCAAGATCCCAGCTTCCTTTGACGAGTCGTCTCGGTCCCTTACAGGAGAACCGAGACAGAATACCCGTCAAAGAACGGCTGGGACCATTGAAAGGTCCCCAAACTAAAATCCAGACTGGGGGTGGAATCAATCCCCCCAAGAATATTGACAAAGGGAAAGCCCCTATCACCGGCCGCACTGAATTGCGAGCCGAACTGAAAGAGCCCGTTCAATTTCTACGCTCCCAAAAGCGTAAAGTTGAACGGGCCACTCTTGAAAAGTCTAACCAATTTTTGCATTCCCAAAGGGAAACACACTCGTCTGAGGATGAGCGTGTTATACCAAGGGACATCCACCAGCACTCCGTAGGTTGCTCCAGCTATCAAGCTGATGAGCTGTACTACAGGGCTGGGGGTGTGGAAAAATCTCGAAAGAGATACATGCAGGAGTCCCACTGCCCGTGTGCCAACATTATCAAGGCAGTGTTGTCCGAATGTTGCTGTGATCAAACCCCAACAAGAATCTCGGTGTTCGAGAGACTCTCCAAGCCGAAGCGTTTCCACAAGAAGAAATCGCTCCGCCGAGAGGATGAATACTTGAAAGTGTCAGTCAACATGACCGGCAGAGGGGGATCAACACCACGTCTCACCTTGGATCAACTTGCCGAGGCATCCCGATGCATGACGTGGCTACGGTCGGGAACCATCAAACGAAACACTTACCCAAGAGTACACAAGGGACTTTCCCTAGAAGAGGAGGAATCCGATGCTGATTCTGATACCTGCTCCGCCGTCGCATCCGATGACACGGCTTCAAGTGCAGGCCAACCTTATGAATCGCTCGTGATTAGGGCCAAACAGGTAAATAAGCTGCTTGAGGAGGCCCTGGCTAAGCGAAAAGAAGGTCCCAGGTTTGAAACAGAAATGGCCGTGCAACAAATGAGGGAGACGCACGACCAACAAGTCACAGCGCTAACCGTCCACCAAGGGGAACCAGTCCTCGCCACCAGAAACGGGAACGAGCACGATCGGCTGGCTGAAGCGGGAATGATTACAACTATCCCCACGTCTATTAAGAAGACCCATCAGAAGCCCCTGCACCAAAATGTTCAAAATCAGATGCAGTCTCAAGTCAATCAGCAGATTGGAGGAGATAAGTCGGGAAATTCAGATAACTCATACCATTTCGATGTTATGACCCAGTTGGCTAACATCCCAGTGAAAGTAACTCTACAAGAGTTATCACAGCTTTCAAAAGGCACGAGAGAGACGTTCACCATCACTCCTGACCAACTCACTCAAATTGTTCAAGAAGCACTAATCAAGCAGAAAGAAGAATTTGACGCTAAGATGGAGGCAGCCATGCAACAAATAAAAGAGTTGCAGGTTCAAGAACGTCAATTGGAGGCTAGTTGTTACACTATGCCAATCACGCCTATTCCAAATAGGACAAGGGACAATGGTCCGAATCTAGATATGGTCATCAAGACTGATTCACCCCTCGGCAACACTGGGGGTGGTATGACCTCGCCCCTCGGCAACACTGGGGGTGGTGTGACCTCGCCTTTCAATGACGCTGGGGGTGGCTCAATTCCTTCTTCCCAACATCATTTGGCGAGAAGTGAAGAGAACCAGAGGGAGGTCGAACCTGTCACTTCCCCCGTCAGGCGTTATCCCAAAAGAAAGAAAGCTGAGGGAAATCAACTGGAGTTCAAGCCCAGGTTGGTTGATTTTAATCAATCATGGCGGCGACTACTACGAAAGAGATCACCACAGCAGTCACTTCCGATGCAACGATATACTTTCAAGGACGAAGAAATTCCAGCCATCCTCAGGTATCTTCTAAAAAATGACAAAATCAAGCTCCCACCAATTAAAGATCAGGAAGAAACTGACGGGAGCTCAGACCCGAGATATTGTGAATACCACAGGAAGGTTGGTCATCCCACCAAGATTTGTATCGCTCTCAAATGTACGATACAGGCCTTAGTTGAAGCCGGCATCTCAGTGGCAGAACAAACTGAATGAGAATGACACCACACTCCGAAAAGTATATGAGTATAAACTGCTTCTTTCAAAACTCCAACGGAAATATGAGTATAAACTGTTTCCTTTGTATCTAACGGGAAGTTCCTGGAGAATATTATACGTAATATTCTTAAGGATAACCCGATACCAATGTCGCTTATTGAACCAGTCTCCTGATGATTTTCGATAAGTTTGAACCCAAATGGGAAGGACCGTTCGTAGTGGAAACAGTCTACTCGAACGGCGCCTATCGTCTAGTCACCAAAGATGGTGACCGGCTCATGATGCCAATAAATGGCAAATTTCTGAAGAGATACTATCCTTAGTATCCTCCGAAGCATTGAGGTACCGGGAAGTTCCCGGAAGAATACCACAACGGGGTATTCTTAGGGATAACCCGGTCGCTGATGAACAAGAAATCAATGTTCGAATTCCGAATATTCTTGTTTGTCAGAATCTGGCTCGCATAAGCACTCTTTTGCCGAGAAGAGATCTAATCATTCAATGGATTAATCTTTCCCTCACAAAACTTTCAGTAGTGTTTGACTACTCATAGTCTCTACCACACACCTCCCACTTGGTCAAACCTTACTACAGTTAGGACCACAACCAAAATCTCCTCTCGATTCCTTCAATGAACGAGAGGTCCACAAATAGAGCAATCAAACTTTCTTACAGTTGTGATCGTTCTAAATTCCCACTTGGTCAAACCTTACGACAGTTAGGACCAAAGCCAAATTCCCTTCTCGATTCCTCCAATGAACGAGAGGTCCACTTTCAAATCGAGTGATCGAACCTTCCTACGGTTAAGATCATTTGAACCTTTCGATTCGGTAACCAAACCTTACGACAGTTAGGGTTATCCGAATCTTTTCGATTCTCGGAGTGGGGATCCCATTCCTAGTTTCATCCTTCAGAGTCAGATGACCAAACCTTACGACAGTTAGGGTCGTTTGAACCTTTCGATTCGGTAATCAAACCTTACGACAGTTAGGATTATCCGAATCTCTTCGATTCTCGGAGTGGAGATCCCACTCTTAGTTTCATCCTCCGGATTCTGGGGGTGGAGATCCCACCTCGAGTTTCCTTTCCTGCTGAAGACAGAATATAAAATTCTTCCTCTTCAGATTCAAAGGTCTAAGCCGACTGAAGGCACGATCGTTTGAACCCTCCGATTCTCGGAGTGGAGATCCCACTTCTAGTTTCATCATTCGGATTCTGGGGGTGGAGATCCCACCCCAAGTCTCCTTTTCTGCTGAGGATAGAATATAAAATTCTTCCTCTTCAGGTCCAAATGACCAAACCGACTGAAGGAATGGTTGTTGGAACTTTTTCAGCTGCAGATAGAATATAAAATTCTTCCTCTTCAGCACCGGGAGATAGAATATAAAATTCTTCCTCTCCCCGTTTCCCTATCTTTGCTTTTAAAAAAGACAGGGATAAAGTCAACGCTTAAAATACGTTGCCGGGTAGTCTTTCCCGTGAGAAAGACGAAGCCTATGTATTCAATATCATAGCACTAAGTCTAAGAGAAGCAATCTTCTTAGCACAACGTTACATGCGGAACGGATCTAGATAATTCGCATGCTAGCCCGATTCAAACGGTAGTCGGTAAAGGCAAGTCAAACCCGTTGAAGGCTGGGGGTTTGCCAAAAATCCCAAAGTCATCGCCTGATACGCGGTGCAAGTTGCCCTTTTCCATAAAAAAAAAATGACAGAGTTTACGAATTCAAAGTCATAACATTAAGGGCTGGGGGTGTACCAAAACATCCTGTTAAAAGAAGCAAGTACAGAGTCTCTCATAAAGGATCAAGCCAAAAGCATACAACAGCAAGTCTGTTAGCCCGAAGGCAGCTGACGACTAAGAATACGAGACTCTAAACCGGAGATCCTGTCCATATGGCTCTGCTCGAACTCCGCCTGCAAGCTAGCTCGGACAGAATCCTCAGAACTGCTCAAGACCTCCGCGGCTTCAGCTCGCAGCTTCATCAACCCCTCCTGTGTTGTTCCCAGCTTGTCGAGCGTCCACTCACGAGAGCGCTCCAATCCAACCAGGTCCTCGGTGATTATAGCAGCAGACTCTTCGGCACGTCCCAAGGCCTCCTTCAGCCTAGCTATCTCTGCACGAGTGGAATCTAGGGAGCTGAGTAACTCGCCTCTACTGGTGTCCTTCCTCGCCAGAGCGGCCATCAGCTGTCCGACAGTATGCTCACGTGATCGGAGCTCGCTGCTAATGGAAGATCTCAGGTCACGCCACTGCGTCAACCTATCCTCCACCTGAGAAGATGCAAAAGAGGAAGCTCCACCAGTCGTCAGCTCCCTCAGCTCTTGAACCTCTGACTCCAGGGCAGCGAATTCAGCAGTGAAAGAATCGGCCAGCTCCGGATGTCCTTCCTCCCTCATCATCATCATATGACGAGAGAAGGAACGCCTGAACTGATCGAAACAGCATCCCCTGTGAAGAAGCTTCTCGATCATGCCATTATAGAAGGTCGTGAAATATCCCAGGTCCATACGAAAAACGTCTCGGTCTGGATCGGTATCGACCAAAAGGGCGTGAACATGCTCGTAAAGAGAAGATCGAGGTCCTGAAAGCGACAATACAAGAAGCTAAGGGACCATCAAAATAGTCAGAAAATCTGAAGGGGAAGTTCGAGGCATACCTGTGCCGGCAGAAGTCCCCTCGGGTTGAGATCCGACAGAATCTGAAGCAACGACAGGAGTGGTCATGGGGGGTGTGTCAACCCTCGTGGGCAAGTCAGTCGTACTACTCGGTGGAGGTGAAAAAACGCACGCAGCTGTAGCAGCATCAGGCACATCGCCTGGTCCTACAGTTAAGCTTTCTTATTAGCCAAAATGAAAATTTAGGCAAGTAAAGAAAAGCGGGATTGGATGTATACCTGTGAATGAACCACTCCCAAAAAGTGGTCTCATAGGTATTTCCGAAGTCTGTTCGGCCAACATATCGGCCAGTAATCCAGCATCGGGCCTCGAGAAGCTGGGAACAGGAGCATGCTCCCGTACCCCGAAGCCCACATCTGGAAAGACTCCATCCTCAGCTAATTCTTCTCTGGCAGCATCTGCAAGACAACCAGAGGGTTGGAGAGATGCACAAAAGAGAAAGCAAGGCACAGGATATCCTTGAACAGAGGTATACCTGAGTATGGGATGGTGCGATCGACGCTGTTCGCCGGCTCCAGATCAATGTTCAGGTCAATGCCTAGGGAACCATCATGAAGAGCATCGCACATTTCTTGCATAAAGCAATCCATGTGGTCGGATCCAGGAAATGCCGGAGCCGGGGGAAGCCCACCGTCTTCAAAGAGCCCTGAAATCCAAAACATGATTATGAATCCCAAAGGTAAATCACCTCAAAAAATACATTCAAAAGGTGTTATCTTCCTCACCACCGGCAATGTCGTTCAAGTCCGCTCCACACGGACGCCGGTCGATAGGAGGTTTGTGAGCAGTCTTCTTCCTCTTCGAAGCACCAGCTCTCCTGGAACCCACAGGTCGATCATGCGCGGGCTTACTACTCATAGTAGCTCGGTCCTCAATCCTTGAGCCCGTGAAGTGAGAAGCAAGCGGCTCATGATCGCCAGAGGTCCTACCTGAAATGATGACATTCATAAATGCCAGCTGAATTCAAGAAAGGAAATCAAAGGGTATATGACAAACCTGCACCGAGTTCTCCTTGGTCGGTGTCTATATCCGCAAACTCCCCATCAGGAGTCTCGACCTCGTCATCCATAGGAAGAGACCCTGCATCATCTCTGCTGGAGAGGGAGGATTTACCACGCCTCTTCCTCTGCTTCCGAGCAATCTCAGCCGTACGAGCAACCATCATGGCGGCCTGCACTGAGTGATCGGACTCCAACTCTGAAAGGCTCTTCACGCCTATGAATTCATAAGCAGAAAGAAGCCACTTGCAGCTGAGAAAAGTGATCATCGGCTTGCGCCTATAAGAGGGAAGAGCAAAGCGGGCCCCAGTGCAGCCCGCCATGGTCCACAACCACGCTCGCACGCCGTCAACTAATCCTCCCTCAACCCTCAAACCGCGGCTGGGATTCCCGATGTATAGCTGGTCATAGCCGAATTGACGAGCAAAGCGGCAAGGGAGGTAAGGCTCTATATGGCATCGGTTTCTCACCCGGAAGACAAGATACCCGACACGGATGTTAATCAACCAACGGAAACAACCGATGTCGAGAATGGTGCGGTTACTCCGGGGCTTCTCCTCGTCAATCAACACGTCACCATATCGGCCCGAAAACTGAGGGAAGCACTTAAAGAACTCCCAGCCCTTGCGGACTTGAAGCTCCTGCTGAACGTCCTCGAATTTCTTCCCGAGCCATCTACTCTTCTCCAACAGCTGCAGATATGGAACGGGAACATCAACAGCACTAGGCGCCGACATCAGTCCAGGACGGTGAAGAACGAGCCACGCCATCAGATATGCGTAGGGGAGCTCAACCTTAGGACAGATAAGCTCGGTGGATATCTCAGGACCCACCCGAGTAAAACTACGGACCACACTCCTAAGCCCGCAATGGATGCTGGCAACCATCGCCGGAAGCAAAGAAAGCTCTCTCCCATAAGCCAACTGAACCGCGGGAAAAAGCACCTCAAGAGGTAAGGCGTCAGAAGACTGGTGCGGAACAACGCACTTCTTCAACCAGAGGGCAAGATAGCCTGCCAACAGAGACCGAGGCTCGATGGACTTCTGCGCACGGCAGAGGAACGAGCGAAATTTGGTCCCCGCCGGGAAAGCTCCCTCAGCACTGGCAATGGTGTAAGATTGAGCCCCGCTCTTCTCCACCAACTCGTTAATAGCTGTGACAGTCAAGACGTCTAGCTCACAAACGGGTATGCTGGAATCACCCTCCAAGTGCTGGAACAGATAAGTAGCGAACTGCTTCAAGCTAATCTTCCTCTTTGACTTCGCCGGGGGGGAAATCAGGGTCAATGAGGTATGATAATGGCAAGTAAGGTCCCAGAGAGTGGCATACATATCGGGATCATCCTGCTTCAACCTCCACAACTGCTGGTTCGAAGGGAAATACTCCTGGTAAGGGTAATCTCCCATCGGGAGACCAGAAACCTGATGCATCTCGTGGAGAGCCAACCCCAACTCTCCATCACCAGTCAGGAAGGTGTTGCTATCCGGCATGTACGTCTCCAACAATGCCAAGAAATGGCGGCAACTGACGGGGAGACCATGCATAGTAGCTCGTATAGGCCCATACAGGCCACTGCTCTTCAAAATCTCCTCCCAACGGCCCAAGACGTAGCCGGTCATACGGGGCCACCACCCCTTCGGTAAAGAAGAAGCCCAACCGTAGCATCGATACTCCGGGTGAGGAAGCCTTCTCCCAAGGAGAGCCAAGCGGTTCCTCACTGTAGAAGCAACTGTAAACATCTCATCTGGGGGTGCGGCGCCAAGACCCATGATCCCGGGTCGTAGGCCACGAACGGGATGATATCCGCCGGAACCAGGGGTCTTTCCATGAGAAATGTACCCACACTGGACCCGCACAGCATCATCAGTGAGCTTCCAGGACATCCGTCTCTCCACACCTTGCCCCTCCAGATGAGTAAAGGAGCAATGGCGAGGGATGGAAGGAATATACAGAAGGGCACTCTCTTCAAGAGTTAACCAATGCTCCTCTGGGAGAGTTAATATGTCGGGATCCTCCACATGATCCCCGAACAAGAAAGCCGGCTTCTTCAAAGCCTGGGTGGACATAGCATCCGCGGTAAAAGTAGCGTCGGTGAGGAGCTGGCGTAAACAGTGGCGCCCCCCATCCCGTATCAGGCGACTGGACTCGTCTGAACGATCCCCGTCAAACTGCGGGAACGGATCAACCGCTGGCCTAGTAAAAGCCGAAGAGAAGACCTCGCGGCTACAACCGGTGTTCGCATGAGCAGGGAAGCTACCACCAGGAAAATCGACTGCAACAAAGCATAAGGATGGGATCAGAACACTTATCTCATAAAAGCAAAATGAGATTGCTCGCGGGATAATTGGTGAAGACGATTTCGAGTGCCCTACACCGGGAGGACGGTATACGCCATCACGTGAATCATGTGATAATGTATACCGACCCATAAGGTGTAAGGCAACACGAGATCGCCCCAATATACCCAAAGACTTGAATTGGCTAAGCAAAACAAGTCTGAAACCTTAACCCCCGCGGGAGGGGTATCGGTTCTTCCTTCATGACCCGCGAGGGGTCAATCCGGGATACAGACCTTAACCCCCGCGAGAGGGGTATCGGTTCTTCCTTCATGACCCGCGAGAGGTCAATCCGGGAAACAGAAAATCAAAATCCTCACCCCCATAAAAAGAAGTCGCTGGGGATGATGTCGCGGGAGCCTCCTCCTCGCTATGCGGAGGACGAGAGTGACTCCCGGAAGGTCGAGATCGGCGAGGAGACATCGCAGACCTGCAACAAAAAGATCAGTATATCAGGTATAACATACATACACGAAATTTAAAAGGAAAATTAAGCGCTTGGACTTGAGATCCTATAAACAAATAGGATGTCATAGTTCATGTCTAATTAACCTACAAATTTCGTGCCCGCAAAACAATAACTGTTTCCGCGGCGAATTTCGGCAAAATACCCAAAATACCCCCGTGCTCAAGGCCAAATTTAGGTCAAGGACACGTGTGACTCGGGTCATGGTCATTATACTTGATCATCTAACATCCCGGTACCCTATAATTCTGATCAAATTTTGCAAAAAAGTCCTTTTGCAGAATTTGGTCAATTTTACATAAAAGCCCCTCCTCGAACTTTTGGTTTTGCATCCACGTGCCTTTACCAAAAATTCGATCAGGAGTTTGGGGTCAACACTCTCTGAATTTCAGCCCCAAATTCGTGGTCATTTTGCAAATTAGACCCCAGAAAATTATATGGGCTGTTTTGCAAATAACCCCCTCCAAAAAACAATTCCTTGATCCCATTGCATAAAGCACCCCACATTTTTGAGTATGAATCAAAACCCAACAAAATTTCAGTCCCATTCATGTTTGCTCAAAGACCCCCACGAAATTTCAGCCCTATTTTGCAAATAAGCCCCTATAGTTTCGGTTTTGCAATAAACCCCCATAATTTCGGTTGTTGCTTACTTCACCCATAAACCCTTATTTATTGCAAACATAAATATACAATCTTTGCAAGAAAATAGGAGGATTGAGGAGGGGAACTTACCAAATCAAAGAAGTCTTCCTTTGAGCTTGAAAATAGGATTTGAAACCCTCGTTTGGAAGAGGAGAAAAATCCGGCAAATGGGTACCCGACGGAAAATCCAACTCTCTTGAAAGAGTGATGGGTTCTTCAATGGTGGAGATGAGCTTGAGGAAGAAGAGGGAGGAAGAGAAGAAAAACCGAAATGGGGGGGGTAAAGGTTCGGTTTTGGGGTTTGGCAAAAGGGGGGGAGTTTTTCTCTCTTAAAAATTCAAAATAAAAGAGGGGGGACCATGTCTAGGTGTACAAAAGACAAAAGAAG
>BQKN01052926.1:0-10691 GCA_022839385.1 Asparagus kiusianus | reverse complement strand
CCCCCCCCCCTCCCTCTAGGGTCTAACAGAACTGTCCAAACATAACTCGAGACACTTATGAATATCTGGAGGGATGGCACTGATACCAATCCTCGGCAAGAGATGGTTCCAAACTTGACTGGCTAAGGGACAAGAGAGAAACAGGTGGTTGTGAGTTTCTTCTGCATTGCAGAAAACACAAGAAGAATTAAGAAGCCGACCTTGAGAGACCAACCTGTCCTTAGTCTTCAGCCTAAACAGACTCAGTAACCAGTAGAAGAATTGGACTTTGGTAGGCAAAATATTGTTCCAAACTACTGAAGAAAAAGGGAAGCGGATACCTCCATCGACCAAGAAAGAGTATAAGGATTTAACAGAATACTTCTTAGAGGTGGAGAGAGACCAGGAAGGCTTATCAACGCTAGAGGAGGGGGAAATGTTGCAGACTGCCAAGAGTTGTTTAAGGGCAATGACTTCCCTTCTGGCAGCCTCTAGAGAAGCTCTCCTGATGATGGGTTTCCATGACCACCCATTCCCAGAAAAGGAGCCTTGGGAGACAGCAGAATTGTGATTTGAAAATGCAAGCTGGTAGGCTAATGGGAAGAGACTGGCCAAGGAGTTGTCTCCTAACCATTTGTCCTCCCATAATAGAATTCTATTGCCGTTGCCTAGGGACCATTTGATAAAGGGGGAGAAGGAGCTGATGCAGGAGTGGATGTCCTTCTAGAATTTGGAACTCTGGCTTGGGCATTTGGAGTTTGGAAGGATAGGTTGGTAGAGAGATCGAAGGACCCTACCCACGAAGTTGTTATTGTCCAAGAAAATCCACAGCCATTTAGAAAGGAGGCAAGAATTGAAGAGCTAAAGATTTAGCACCCCCAACCCCCCGTTAGATATTGGGGAGCATACAGTGGACCATCTAACAGATTGTTTGCCCTTAGCATGATCAGAAGAAGAGCCCCAGAGGAAGTTACGTCTCAGCTTGTCAATAGCTTTGATGAGCCAACTTGGGAGTTTGAAGAATGACATATAATGAATAGGAATGACAGTCAAGACAGATTTTAGAAGAGCTATGCGGCCACCAAAGGAGAGATGTTTGCTTTTCCAAATTGATAGTTTGCGATGAAGGGAGTCTAATAATGGCTGCCAATCAGATCTAGATAGGGAACCTTTTTTGAGAGGTAGGCCAAGATATTTGAAAGTAGGAGAAGCAAAAGAGCAGTTAAGGATAGCAGCTAATCGGTGACCCTTGGAAGGGGATTTACCACTGTAATAAAGATTGGATTTATTGAAATTGATAGCTAGGCCACTAACATTTTCAAAAAGGTACAGGATGGCCTTGAGGTTGATAATGTCGGAGGTGAGAGCTTTGCAGAAGATGATAGTGTCGTCTGCATACTGGAGGGATTTGATGTCATTTAAAGAGCCTTTGAGGTGGAGTTCAGAGAGATCCCCATGGCTGCAGCTGTTGTGGAGCAGCCTGCTAAGCACGTCGACCACAAGGAGGAACAGCATGGGGAGCGTGGGTCGCCCTGTTTGAGATCTCTGTGACATGTGAAAGGATTGGTTGGTGAGCCATTGACGAGGATAGATGATTTGGAGGAATATAGAATAGCTTTGATCCAAGAACACCATTTGGGGCCAAATCCCCTTAGGCTGTATTATTGGGTTATCAATTCACTTTCAATGTCCAAATTAGATGTGTTGGGAAGAAAGAGGATAAGTAATTAGAAGTATGACTTATGATAAGAAATTATAATTTCAAATTACTAAAAAATTTATATTTTCATATAAATATGGATTATAGATGAAACCAAGCATACATTTGAAATCTAATATAAAATTAAGTGTATATATCCTCTCTTGCACCCATAAATCAGAAGTAAAATACAATGAGAATGTAATTGATCCACACATTTTAATTGACTCATGTTTGAAATATTTGTTTTGATTATTCTTTTTTACTAGGAAAAAAGATAATTTTGAAATCTTTTCGACTAGGTAATCTATTATCCTCATGTATAAAGATAACAAATGTGGTCAAATTAGTTCAAATTAGTTTCACTCTCAATAAAAAAATTGTACATATGACCTTTAATAGAAAATTATATAGAGAAAAAGGACATCATGTCACGTCTTGCGATATAATTTTTAAAGTTATGATTATTAGCTGAGGATGTGACATGTCTATTTTATTTTGTATTCGTTCTAAAAATTATGGAAAATTTTTTCCATAAATTCTTCCCAAATTTTTCTTGAAATCATGGGTCCATATATTCATTCACTGGATCTAACAACCATTGGAGGCAACTTGGTTTCCAGAGAACTATTTAAGGTAACTATCATTTATGTCATTGACATGCATTGTCTTTCACTAGCAACCACTTGTTCAAAAATTTCTACCATCACAAGAAATAAAGAAATATTGCACATCAAATGAACAAATATTATGAAAAATTCTTGCAAAAATAACCAATGATACTTTGGAGGTATTAAAGTGAGCGACTCTTTTCACATAAAAAAGTAGAATACTTAAGTTTTAACGTATACTGCACGTGCATTTCTACGTGTCATAATGTCAGTAGAGAAAAATGATGACATGACGTGCGTTCCAACATAAGTTTTAAAGCTATTAACTAGCAACATAGGATATATTATAAGACATGTCTATTTGTATCCATCCTAAAAACTCTAGAAATCATTTTCCATAAATCCCTCCCAAAATTTTCATGAAATCATAATCCCTATATTCTTTTATTGGATCTAACTACTATTGGGGACATTGTTCCGAAAAAAACTATTTAAGGTAACTATCATATGTATGTCATTGACGTGCATTGTCTTCCGCTGGCAGCCACTTATCCGCAATCTCTAGCATCTCAAGAAATCACGGAGACGTGATTGTCAAGCACGCGCTCTCTCCTACTGTTCTCTTCATAGCTTACTGTTTTCTCCTAGGTAGTTATAATCAGCAGATAAAAGGAGACAGATAAGTTCACAATCTTTTAAGATCTTTGTAGGTTTTAGACGTCGAATAGAAATGGATGTAGACTTTAGAAATGAAACCAAAGAACTTGAAGTTGCACCTAAATGTTTTGGCTCTATTTGGTCCTCTGGTTTCCTTCGGAACGATCCTCTTGAATATTTTTGGGGTAATTTTTGCTAGCCGTGCTCAATTTTACGTACCGTTAATTTGCCCATATACGGGCTTCTTTCCCCGGATTGATATTCTTTTAATTTTGATGTAATTCATGGTTATATTTGTTCAGCTTAACTATGCTAAAATTACTACATTCAGATATTCTGTTAGGGTCCTGTCAATTTGAGATAACAAAGTGAAACGGATCAATAATTGGACCATCACTGTTAGAATTAATATAAAACTATAATTCTCAACCCTCGCTATAACTTCGGAGTTTTGGTTTAATTGTTAGATGAGCTAAATTTAGATGATATCATAGCAACCCAAGTTCAAATCCTACTGACCACGAATTTTAATCGGATCTTTTAAAAATTGACACCGCTACGTGAGTCTATGTTTTAGCCCATAAAAAGGGCGTTCCCCTACGGGGGCATGTTAGAATTAATATAAAAAGGGCGTTCCCCTACGGGGGCATGCTAGAATTAATATAAAACTATAATTCTCGACCCTCACCATAACTTCGGAGTTTTAAAGTTACGTTGTTACTTATTAGACATTAATTTTTTATGTTTACCTATAGATATTTTTGCTTGAAGTAGCATTATAGCTCTTAGTGGCAGCTATGCGTATCCCATCAATGTTAGGTTCCTAGAATATATTTTTGGACAGTGTATCTCACTCTGTTTTCTGCTTCAAAAAATCAATGTTAAGTTCCAGATCTCTCCCATAGGGAATTGGTTAATCAAATCAAATCCAATCAAAGGAATCATTTGTCCTCTTTTTGTTGTTAGCAAAGGCAGCAATAGCTTTATGATTGAAGTGTGGAAAATTCTTTTTCATAGGGGCGGCAGGACTAAGGAATGCCGCTTTCTTTTGATGAAATGGAGGTGGGAGCTACAAAATTAGGCTACCAACACTAAATAATTTTAAGCTTAAGTCAATACTTTACTGAAATTCTCTTATTTATCTTTTTTTTATTTCCCATTAAGAAGTTGGACTAGGATGTCAATAATAATTATATCAGAATCATCCTATAAAAGTGAGTGTAAGGAATCCAATCGACTTTAGATTCCGAATAAAGACATTAACTTTTTAGGGTTTCACTAAAAAACCTTAACCTTATGGAGAGATAATCGAAAACAAACAATAATCACAAAAAACACAAGAGGATTTTACGCTGATTCGATAATTTGCCTATGTGACTATGTCCATGAAAGGATGAAGAGTATACTCAATTAGGAAGAAGTAGACACATAAACACTTTCTTCTTATCATCTCACAAGAGTAATCTCTCCGGCTTCTTGTAGATCTTCACAATAAGCATAAATACTCTCTTGTCAGTCCTCACAAGAGTAGTCTCTATTTCTTTTTCTTCTTCTTTTTCCTCATCTTCTTGACTGTTTTTTCTCCTTATTACAAGGACCCTGTCAAGGGTTATTTATATAGATTTATGTGCTTCTCATTTGAGTTCATGTAGGATTCCTTCCTTTGATCAATTCTAATCCTTATAGGCTCGTGGATCTAAGATGTAAGTATAGAGGAATGGTGAATATGATTGCCTACTATTTTTCGATATCTCAAATAATATGCAGTGAAAATAAAATAAATAGTTAAAATAGTAAACAAAGCAAATAAACTTAGACCAAATCACAGTCAGAACACATAAGAATTTTATAATGGTTCGGATAAACAATAGGGGCTTCCTCATAATGTGAAAGTTCTCCTGAATCACAGCTTGATTTAGTAGGCTTATAAGACCAAAGTCCTAGTTTATCCTAAACTAGTTGTTTGACCTAAACTCTTCACACACGAATATTCCTAGCTCTACTAACCAATCCCCTAATTAATCCCGACTTGAGTGCACTGTAAATCCTCAATTCATCTCTACTTGAATATGCTGTAAAAATAAGTTTAAACCAAAAATAACAAATATCAATTAAGCGCAACTAGATAGACTTACAACCATTACTTTATTAAGATCGTTTTCCAAAAGATATATTAAGATATATTGTGGAGATCGAAGAACGACCATGTAGGCGTATAAAATTGCCTATAGGTCCCTTAGCGTGGCTCGGCACGATGATTCGACAAATCAACAGACGTTCGAGCGACGAGGCGATGAGGCACATAAGCAACGGAATACGTTCGCATGCGGAACTAATCCAACGGTTCAAAAAGTTAACGGGTCGTCCAACAACAAAACGGACTTGAACTCAAACACCAAGGCGGATTTACTGCCAAATGAAGACTCGGGCTATCAAATCAAGACCCGAACAAATCAAACGAACTCAATACAGAACCGGAAAACAACCGAACGACGGGAAAACAACAAAACGGAACACACACGGGGGACTCGGCCCAAACCGAACCCACCCGGGGTGGCTCGGCCCCAGCCGACCCACCCCAGGGTGGCTCGGTGGCCGAGCCACCCCAGGGTGGCTCGGCATGAGCCGAGCCACCCTGAGGTGGCCCGACTCCCCCCCCTCTCTCTTGTGCACAAATGCACAGTTCAGAGAGGCTATAAATAGGGGGGGTGGTTGTTCATTTGAGAGGACTTTTTTTTCTGAACTTCTGAAGAGCCGAAACTCTGCCGGATTGTCACCTCAACTCGGATTTGTGAAGGCTTGGAGACTTGGACCCTTGGATTCAGTTCTTGGCGAGCACCCGCAACAAACAAGGCAGGAGTTCGAAGAGGCTAATCCTCAGATCTACGTTGTTCTACTCCGGATCTAAGCTTGGTTCTTAGATCCCGAGATTCGAGCGGTCGTTTCCTTGGTGAAACGATCCCTCCCGGCTATTATCTCCTTGGTGGGATAATACCCGTTATACCGCGTAGATCTGTTTGGATCGAGATTGCACGGTGGTCCACGGTAATCAACCCCGGCACAGGCAAACAACCCACAAAGCGAGTGACCGCAGAACAGGAGCTCACGATCTGTTCGTTAAATAAGGAAAGTTGTAATTTTTCTTTATTTGTTTTGAATTTCGTTGTAACCAGCTCTTATAAAAAGACCGGATCTTTGTAAACGCAAAAAGTTGTTAACATTGAGTGCAATGAGTTCGTCAATGAAGAAGAATCTGATTTTTCCCGCGAACAATCTGGCGACCACAGTGGGAGCCACCGATCTCGCTGCCGAGATCGGAGTGTCGCAGCCGCGGATCTCGATCCCGGTCGTGGAGGAGGTCGAGTATGAATTCGACCAACAAAAATACGAGGAGTACGTGTCCTCGTCCGGATCTACCTCCTCCCCCAAGTCCAAGAAGTTTCAGAAGTTCTCCTCCAGGAGAAAAGTCCGTTGGTGTGATGAAGTTGAAGCCGCCAATGACGACCTCACCCCAATCGACGCCGAAGCTGTGTTGAGTGAGGCCCTACCGACCTCAAAAAAGGTCAAATCCGCCATTGAAGGCGTGGTGACTCTCTCTAGGAGAGCCCGCCAGAGGCAGCGTCAACGCCTCGCGAAGCAATTCGCCAAGGCCATGGAGTCCGTTGACGGGGTCCGCTACCATGCGGATCTGAAGAATAAACGAGGCAAACAGCCTCAACAACAAGTGAAGGGTGGTTCCTCCAAACCATCGACAATGGAGTGGGTCCGTGTCAAACGGAATCGCTCGACATTGGAGGAGCGCATCCGCAAATGGCGCGCGTTATCGGCGCAAGCACGGGCCAAAGCTGAAGAAGCCCGTCGGAAGCTGCAGAAGGAGGTGGTCAAAAAGTCGCCACCAACTCACAAGGTTTGGAGGCCAAAGTCTGAAGCAACGGTTCAAACCAAGGAGCGACAATCGCAGCCTCCGAAAACTCAACACCCGGCAAATCAATCCAAACAGCCGGTAATTTCTGCAACTGCTCAGGGAGATCCCGCAGGACCATCCCAGAAGAGAAAGTCTATTTTGGAGCGTCTCGGCCCACTTCCGAAGGAACGAGGTAAAGCTCCAGTCCAAGAACGCTTAGGGCCAATGAAGAAGTCCCAAACAATGCAACATGCTGGGGGTCGCTGCAACCCTCAACATTTGGAGAAAATTGTGGCACCCAAGCGCACAACCCTGCGCATTGAAGTGCAAGAGCCCGCTGAAGATTCACGCCCACAAAGGCGCGTTTCAAGGCGTGTGACTCTGGATGGTCCGAAGAAGACAATTATTCCTCAGAAGGAAACGTTGTCATCTGATGACGACAACGTTATACCTGAGAGATCGTGCCAACACACGATAGCTTGCTCCGACCTTCAAACGGATGAGCTGTACTATCGTGCCGGGGGTACGAGTAAAACCAGAAAGAGGAGCCCTCGAAGGCTCGAAACGCAATGTCCTTGTTCGAAGCTCATTCGGGCGGTACTCTCTGAGTACAACTGCGTCAAGGCAGTCCCTGAGAGGGTCTCTGTGTTCGAAAGACTCAGCAATGGAACGCCGAAACCAAGGCATAGGCATTTCCAACGAAGAAGGAAGATGGTCGAAGATGGTGAGCATTCAAGGGTCACCGCAAATATGACCAGCACAGGAACATCGGCTCAGGATAACCCCGAGGCGGTTCCGGAAATACCCCGACGTATAACTCGTCTACAATCCGGGGCTATCATTCGCGCGAAGTATGGTAGAGTCCGAACAAGAGTACCTTCGGGAGATGAAGAATCAGATGCCGGCTCAGCAGTGGCGTCTGATAATACAGTGTCCAGTGAAGGACAACCCCGCGAGGCGTTTATGATAAGCGCGGAGCAAGTGGCCAAGATGCTTGAAGATGCCATAGCCAAACAACAGGAGACCTTTAGGTTCGAAATGCAAATGGCTATGCAGAACATGAGAGAGATGCATGACCAACAGCTTCAAGCATTGAGGAACCAACAAGGCGAACCAAGTCGTCCCAACCAGAACAACCTGGAAGATGAGGACACAAATGAGGTTCACAATGCTAACAACCCTCCCATCAACCCAGGGGGTGGTAACGAGAATGCTAGCGAAGACGCAGGTGAAAGCCTAAAGATCAAAAATCTCGAGAGCAAAATCAATACGTTGATTTCCGCTCAAGAGACAAAAAAGACGGGTATTCCTTGTCCGTACCCAAGAGAGTGGGAATCAATCCCATATCCGACAAAGTTTAGTCTAATTAACTTTACGCCGTTTAATGGGATGTGTTCACCTACTCAGCATTTGATTTATTTCAAATCGCATTTGGGAGTCATCTCTGGTAATGAGCCTCTGATGGTGCGGTCATTCGTCGGCACTCTTCGCGGAGCTGCCTTCGATTGGTATCGTCGCCTCAAGCCAGGAAGCATAAACAGCTGGGATGACATGGAGACTAAGTTCCTCGCGAATTTCTTCGACGACGACACCGAAATCTCTATCGGATCGTTGCTCGATGAGAAGCAAAAAGACGGGGAGCTAGTCGACACCTTCGTTAAGAGGTTCCGCAACAAGGCGATAAATTGCCGGGACCCGATCACAGAGGAATTCATCCTCCAGACCTGCCACAACAACCTCTCGCTGGATGTGTTGGAAGCAATGGGCACAGCACCATCCAAGACCTGGAAGGATTTGAAAGTCAGAGGAGAACAAGCTGAGCGTTTCCTCAGAAGAAAGAAGGCGGAAAGAGGCCAACCGGCAACAAATCATCCGAAGCAGAACTTCAACCAGAAAGGGAAAGGTAAAGCTCATGTTAATGCTGTTGATGCTAACCAGACATTTCAATTGCAACCTCAGCAACAGCAGCAGCAGCGAGCGCCACAACAATCGCAACCGCATTGGCAGCAACGGTCTCAGAAGCAAAAGTCTTCGGAGCCGAGGTTTCCCAAAGTCTACTCTTTCAAGGATGATGAATTCCCCGGCATCTTCAAGTACTTGTTGGAGAACAACAAAATCCAGTTGCCGGCGATCGTGGATCATGAAGGAGCCACTAAGGTGACGGACCCGAAGTACTGCGCGTACCACAGAGCGGTCCACCACCCAACGAAGTCTTGCTATCACCTCAAGGACAAGATCCAAGCGTTGATCGATGTAGGAGTCATAACTCCGAAACCGGCCAAGAATGTAGGAGCAAATGCGGTGTCAATCAGCTTCGGATCAGTGCCTACAGCTTGGTTTGAGCCGAAGCGCGTCACCGAAGTCGGAATGAAGACGGTGAATGACGACCCGCACGGACAGCGCCAAAAGGGACTCGTGCCACACACAGCCCCGAATGGCGAAATCCTTTGGGTTCACCCCGACCTGATTGAAGATGAACAATGGGCCGGATCGTCATCCAAGAAGAAGTCCAAAGGGAAAGGCAAGTCTTGTTACGGAGTTTCTGCCATCCCGGGTGAAGACGATGAAACGATCACCGCTTTTCCGTTGTCCGACGAGGAACAATAGGTCTTTGCGACTCGGAGTGGAAACGAATACCACTTCAAATATCCATCTCCTGGGAATCAAATAGCTGAACAGGGGGTGACAAAATGGGGACCAGCCAAGACTCTCACAGAACTGGCGGTGATTATAGTTCCCAAACCGGTTGAAGATGCTCGATGACAGCCGGTTGACAAACAGAAAGAAAAGGGGCCCGAGGAGGTTCAGAATCCGAAGCAGTCTCGTTTCAGTCGTCCGATTGGAAAGGACAAACCGGAGAGTTCAAAAAATCCGCGTGCCTTCGACATCATGGCTTAGCTAGCCAATATTCCAGCGCGGATAACGCTGTACGAGTTGCTCCGATTGTCCAAGAAAACTAGAGAAGCCTTGCAAGAAGCCTTGGCCGATTCGGAGGCATTCCTCACCAGGATCAAACCAGCTCCCGAAGAATTGGAAATGTTAGCCCAACAGTGTAATGTGGCGGCCAAGAATCTTCCCTGCATCACCTTCACCAAAGAGGACATGCAGACGAAGAATTCAAATCATGATCGGCCCTTGTACTTCGTCGGGTACATCGGCTCTAGTGAAGTCAACCGAATCCAAGTGGATCCGGGTTCCGCTGTGAGTATTATACCACTTCGCCTAATACATAGCCTTGGCATTCCAGTCAGCAAGTTGGCATCTATGGGCACAGTCATTTACGGATTCAACACCAGCGGGTCAAGACCTTTGGGGAAAATCCGGATAAAGTGCCAGATGAGCGATCTGAAAACGGAGGTCACGTGCTACGTGATTGATGCTGAGACATCCTATAACTTACTATTGGGTCGGCCTTGGATCCATAGTAATGTTATAGTTCCCTCCACCTTACATCAGTGTCTGAAATATGTCGACACTGATGGAAGGGTTAGGACGGTGGTCGCGGATAAACAGCCATTTAAAGGGTATGAGAATTACTTCACAGATTCTCTCCTTTATGGTAATGAATCATATACGGAACCATCGATCCAGGGCACGGACAGCGGAGAAGAAGCTGATTTCGAGGCCGGATTTGATTACAATGGTGGTTTTGTTTTAAATGACATTGTACCCTTTGTAATCAATCTCGACGACGAACAGTCGTCAGATGGCGGTTATAACTAGCTACTTGCCGATATTGAAATAAATCGTGATTTAGAGTATTTCTTGTCTCTTGATGATGCGATAAAGGGATTGTACGATAATCCCAATTTATGTATGCCGCTCCGATCATCTTATGTAA
>BQKN01052914.1:0-11828 GCA_022839385.1 Asparagus kiusianus | reverse complement strand
ACTAGGGTTTGAGATAGGGGAGAGGGGGCTAGGGTTTTCTCAGATCTAAAGATGAGAGGGGTGATTTCGGGTGAAGGAGAAAATATATGAACAGCTAAACCCGACCCAAACCCGAACCAAATCAATACAGACCCGAAACCTGAAAAACTGGAAATCAGCGCATCGGTCGACTGATCGGTCGACTGATACAGTCAGTCGACTGATCGGTCGACTGATCTGGCAAATTCCATTTTTTGTGCATGTTTTGCTTATTTACAAAACCATCGCACAAAACTCTACACCCATACTCTAATCTCAAATAACTTTTTTTCATGTACATCAATGACCTCAAGCTATTTATCAATAAAGAATTATTTATTACTAATAATTCACATATAAACATTATAAAAATTACGGGGTTCTACAAAAACTTTAGAAGAAAAAAAATGTCTTTAAGAACATGAAAAACTAAAACAAAAGAAAGCTAAAAAATTGTTCTTAAAGAATTAAACTTATTTTGGTACCAAATTACTCTTGGTACCTAAGAGTCTAGGGACATGACCCCTTTCATTAAAGCTTAAAACCCTAAGGTTATGAACCCATTTGGGCGCATTTTGTACATGTGTCCAATCATAGCAATAATTATACAAATGACCTATTCGATTGCAATAAGTGCAATGAAGAGGATGCATTATTTATGTTGACCATGTGAATGTGCACGTGGAACATTTACAAATAAAGATGGTCTTTTAAAATTGTTTTACAAATGTGAAACATTTTTAAACAAAGGTAGTTCTTTTGGAACAACTTACGATTTTGAAATATTTTGTAAATCAAAGCAAAATTTCGCTAAGTGTCCAAACCTACCACAAGCACCACACTTAAACTTTTGTGGTATTTTAGAATCATTTGGCAAAAGAGAATTTCTTTTTAAATCAAAATAATACTTGGCCAAATGATCAAAAAGATCACAAAAATCACACTTATACACATGAGCATGTTTATGATTATCACTATGTGTGTACATGTGTATGAGAAGAAGAAGCTTGATGGGATGCACAAGGATCAATATATTTAGGCATGGTCGATTTTTGTGCATCATAAAAAAATTTAGCAATATGGCCTTTTCGGCCGCAAATGGTACACTTGTAAATTTTGTTATACTTGTGTGCATAGTGAATAGGTTTCTTGAAAATATTTTTATGGGACTTTGCACACAAGTCCATAAGCTTTTCATTATTGACAATGTATGTATTTAATGTTGAATCTAAGGATGATATACATTTCTTTATTTGATTCAACTCATATTTGAAATATGTGCATTGTCACAAGAAGTAGAGCAAACAAGAGTATCTAATTTATTTTTATTAGTCACTACTTTTAACATGGCATTATTTTTATCATGAATCAAACTTGCAATATCCAATCTTAATTTTTCATTGCATTCTTTAAGATTAACATTTTTATTTGTAATGAAATTAAACTTAGATACAAGGGACTCATGATCGGATTTTAATTGAACATGCTTGCTTTTTAGATCTTTAAAATTATGTTTTAATTTATTGTGGTTATGCAATAATTTTTCATATTCATGTGCGAGTTCATCAAATGTACATCATTGTTATCGGACTAACATACCTCACTAGGGCTATCGTCTAGTGGTCGTGTACATGAAGATGATGCTCCTTATGAACTTGAAGCCGAATCCTCCAAATGTTGTCGGATTGCCTCCAAGTTCCCTTGATGTGTTTCTATTAATTTCCATAACGTATAAGCACTATCAAAAAAATCAAGTTTGTTAGCAAAAGATAAGCCAAAGGCATCAATTAGAAATCTTAATAAGGACTTGTTCATAGAAAACAATCTATTATCGTAATTACTCCACTTGGATTTCTCCGTAGTGGGTACAATATAAGCGCATTCAATAATTTCCCATATATCGATATCTGTAGATCTAGCAAAAAGGTTAAATCTAGCACACCACTGTTCATAGGGGAAATTATTAATTCTAGGAGCAATGTTAATAGCATAACCAAGACTAGGTGCACCGTGCATGTCCATGATATGTGCAAGCAAGAAATAAATATCAAAATAAGATTAGCAACAAAAAGAAGAACAAGGGATCTTTAACTCAAGGTGGTTAAACCTAAAATCAAAGAGCACCAAGCTTTGATACCAATTGAAAGTACCCTAGAGGGGAGGGGGGTGAATAGAGTTATTGCTAATCTTATTAGATATTAATGCCAATTAAAACTTATTAACAAGATATTCTTGCAAGATAGATATACAATGCAATATGAGCAATAATATAAACACAAGAGAAAATAAATAAGAGTGATAATGTAATGTAAATAATGAGCAATGGTGAATAAAATAGACTAAGCAATATACACAAGGGATACGCCAATGCAAACTCTAACACACAAAGATGATCTCGGAGTTTGGACCTTCCGTCCTACGTCTTCGCTCCCCACTCTCGAGGAGAAATCCACTATCACAACCGGGTTTTTTACGCTCACCCGAACAACATTTATACCTCATATTCGGTTTTCTAGTTCACCAAAAACTTTACAACACACACAATTGTAATCACACTCTACACCCTCTAAGTGTGGTCTCTAGCCCGTGTTTCCCTCAAGTGCTCAGAATTACGACCTACCTCTAGGCATTACTACCAACACAACTCCTCTTGGGACAACCCCGTCTCTCACCACACACTCCTCTCGGTGTACAAGTATGATACAACGTGTAACTCACAATAAAGCTCAATTTCAATAAAATGTTCTCTAATTGGATGAGAACCCAATGAAAGCTCAATCTCACAAATCACAATCCCACAACCCAATATATAATGTATGAAATGCTACAAGTTCAAATAGGATGTGTGTGATAAATTGAGTATAAATAAAATCTAACTCAATTAGCAAACTAGCAATAATAAGAATATGAAAAGAGTTAGAAAAACTTCTCTATAAACACAAAGAGGTTGATGAAGATTGAGGATGAATTCCTCAATTGAAAATGCAAGCCTCCTCTTTGTAAAAGCAAACCCCAAACTTAAAACAAACTAAACAAACTTTTAATCTCTTTTGAAACTTGTTTAAAACTCTCTCAAGTGTTTGAAGTAGTTAATGCAAAGGGGTATATATAGGCTTGAAGAAACCAACCCAAGAATCCAACAAAATCCCACAAAAACATTAAAATAATCAAATCTGGAAACTAGCCGTTACTGTGCAAACGACTATATATAAGTCAACTTAACAGGTGATATAAGTCGACTTGACAGAAGGAAAAACACATGCAGAAAGGCAGTTTATAAGTCGACTTATAGTCGACTTAATACCAGTCACCTTACCTGTAAAACAAGTCGACTTAATAGAGAAAAAGGCATATTCCAAGCTAGTTCATAAGTCGACTAGGAGTAGACTTATAACAAGTTGACTTAGAGTAGACTTATAATAAGTTGACCTAGAGTAGACTTATAACATGCACACAGCCTAATATGAACAGTAAAAAACAACTTTAAACCCTCTTTAAAAATATCAAATAAATTCTAAAAAATATAAAATTTTGGAAAATGTTTATAAACATGTTAATGAACATGTTACAAAAAATAATTTTTCAACTTACATTTATAATTTGTGAAAAACACTGTATTCTGCAAAAGCACTAAAAAACGTGTTTATGTAAACATGTGATTTTTTGATTTTTGACTCAAAACAAGTTTTGAAAACTTTTAGAATATCTATGTTGACATAATAAAAGATGTTAATGATGTAAATATGGTCCAAAACATATTAACATAGAATTTACATAAAAGTTCATATGTTTTGAGAAAATCACAAATATATATGTGTGTGTGTATGTTTGAGCTTATAGAATTAACACACATTATATAAACCTTAAACTAATATACCCAAGCTTGATAGATCTTCAATATGTTTGACTTGGTTGTGGATGAAGCTTGATCTTAAATATGAATTGATGTGCAATGGTTTTATTCCACTATTCCACCAACTTCCATTTGGTATGATCGTTATGGCGCAATTCCATCAATCCTCCTCCAACTTATTGTTTGTCTAGAATACATAATTGGAAAACATAAACACTAGACAAACAATATTATGAATTATTTGTAATCATTAAAATAAGATTAGAAGATGTAGGCTCATAACATGAGACCTAACAGGTATGATCCCATCTTATTCATTGGAGTCCAAATTGGGAGACCGCAAACGCGCTGCAGGTATTCAACGTGAGGCCTTAAGGAGAATCACCGGCTGAAATCTCAACGACCTACCTCTTGATGGGTTCGATTACACCTCCATCCTTAGCCAGTGCTGCAAGATGCCGGTTGGGTTTGTCGCATTGCCCGTTAGCATCGCGGGCCCGTTGGTTTTGGATGGGAGGACTTACTACGTGCCGATGGCCACGACCGAAGGGTGTTTGGTTGCAAGCACGAACAAAGGGTGAAAGGCCATCGGGGAGTCAGGTGGGGCCTAAAGTGTTGTGCTTAGGGATGGAATGACGAGGGTCCCGACGGTGAGGTTTATACTTAGGGTGCAAGGCCATTGGGGAGTCACGTGTCATGTTTCATTATTCAGTTGATTATACTATGTGTTCTTGTGGTTTGGTTGTACTTAGATCAAACTTTAATAAAATGTATTGTGTTTATTTAGTGATCAATTTTTGTGTAATTTATTACAATTGTATGTAAAATGTATTATGATTGTCATGTGAATATGTACAAGTTATGATAATATGTACATAATCTTGAACATATTAACTCTCATCTATATATGTTAATTTTCAGGTGTATATGTTAACGTTCAGGTTTATATGCTAACGTTCATGTGAACATGTTAACTATTAGTTTTATATGTTAACTTTCATCTACATATGTTAACTTTCTTAAGAACATGTTATATTTCATCTCTGCATGCTAACTATCAGCTGAATATGTTAACTTTCAGCATAATATGTTATTTTCACTATTACATGTCAGCTTCTTTATAACATGATAACATGCTACTAAATATGTTAACTTGTTAAATGTACATGTTAAGTATTAGCTTTTCCTGTTGACATTTAAGTAAACATGTAGTTTTCATTATAACCTATTAAATATATGTTGTATCAAAATAAAATATAAATATATGGTAGTAAAAATACCAGAAATACAATAAGAATAATAAAGGTCAAGCTTGCTGTAATATTTGTCATCCACATCAACTATTTATACAACTAAATTAATATCCACAATAAAGGTTCTCTTGAGCTTACATGTTTCTTGATGACATGATAAAAGTTAACTTGAATGAAATTTCTCATAATTCAGCTATTGGCCTTGTCAGGAGGGTTATTAATATGTGTGTGTTATTAACTGAGGTAAAATCTCTGCTTTTCCTAAATTCACATCTGAATATTTTTCTTTTCCTTTTTATTCACTGACATTCTGTATTCTCATAATTTCTTAACAAGGTGTATGTGGATATTGTCGGAGATGTAGAGAAGTATCAAATTAAATTATTGGAAATATTTCTAGGTGTGAAATTTGTAAAAAGTTGATAGTCTCTATCTAGTACTTAGGGGTGGGGGGAGGAGGAGGGGGGCTTCGAGTCGAGTTTTGTTCATGAGGTTTAGAGTGTGAGTATTACACTTTTATGACTAATGAAAATCCTCATGTAAGTAATCTTGAATTTATTATTATTTTTTGCTCAAGTGGCTGTGATTTATGATTCATGATTTAACTTGATTTTGATTTTATTTTTGTGCATAATTTTAGAATGATGGTTGTAGATTTCGGGAGTAGTTTGATAACCCTATGTATAGTGTGGAAACTCAATTATTTCCACTTATGAGAGAAGAACTCATTGATTTGAGGAGAAACTTGAATTTGAAGGACAAATTGATTGAAAAGTATTATGAGACTGAGAAGTCATGAGAGTTAACATGTTCAAGATTATGTACAAATTATCGTAACTTGTACATATTCACATGACACTCACAATACATTTCACATACAATTGTAATAAATTACACCAAAATTGATCACTAAATAGACACAATACATTTTATTAAATTTTAATCTAAATACAACCAAACCACAAGAACGCATAGTATAATCAACTGAACAATGAAACATGACACTTGACTCCCCAATTGTCTTACACCCTAAGCATAAACCTCACCGTCTGGGCCCTCATCCTCCCATCCCTAAGCACAACAATCTGGGGCCCACCTGACTCCCCGATAGCCTTGCACCCTCTGTTCGTGCTCGCAACCAAACACCCTTCGGTCATGGCCATCAGCACATAGTAAGTCCTCCCATCCAAAACCAGCGGGCCCGTGATGCCAACGGGCAATGCGACGAACCCAACCGGCATCTCATAGCACTAGCTGAGGATGGAGGCGTAATCGAACCCATCAAGAAGTAGGTCATTGAGATTTCTGCCGGTGATTCTCTTTAAGGGCTCGTGTCGAACACCTACGACGCGTTTTTAGTCTCCTAATTTAGACTCCAATGAATAAGATGGGGTCATACCCATGACCATGGATTTCATGATCTCTTCGTCTTCGAGGGGGATTGTTGAAATGCCGCTGTTGGGTTTCTCACCGGCGGCGGCGTCGAACAGGAGAAATTTACAGTCAAGAAGAAAAAAGAGGGAAAATGCATTTTTTGTTGGGAACGACATAATAAATATGTAATTATTACCTGTAGAACAAAAAAACATGGCCAAAAACAAAATGTGATAGAATGAAAGAGAAAATTTGACGTCATAATAAAAAGAAAAAATTAGAAGGAAGAGAAAACATAGAGACAAAGGGATAAAAGTACCTGTATCATGAGGAAATTGAGATACTCTTGTTTACTCATACCTTCAACTGAGAAGAGAAAGAAGAAGTGAAATGGGTCTTAGAAAAAGTAAGATGAACAGAGTGCTTTAGAAGATTAAGAGGCTAAAGAAGTAAAGAAGAAGAAAGAAATAAACAAAGGAAAAGCCCAAAAACTAAAAGGCTAAAGAAGTGAAGAAGAAGAAGAAGAAAAAAGAATAAGAAGAAGAAACGAAATTGGTTAAGGGCAGTTTTGGGTTTTGAACAAATGTTTGTCACTGTGCTGTGTTGAAAAGCTAAATAGGGGCTGAAACACAAGTGAATGTTGTATTGGGGGCTTTGTCATCTAAAAAATAATGGGCGGAGGGGGGGGAGGGGGCTTGACATATTTTTTCCTAATTTATTATAAATAATTATTAATTATATAAAATAGTAAAAGTCATTCATTTAATAAATTAGTGTACATAATTTTAATTATTAATAATAGTATAAATAGGGGTTACTTCTTTATGTCGCAAAGAATATTACCTTGTTCAATAATTAATATAATCTTAGTAATAAAAATTTGGATATTATAAATTAAAAACAATTTTATTTTGAAAATTAATTTATATAAAAATATTTAGATCCATGAAATTTATGAAACATATACTTTTCTCTTCTTTTTCCCAAAATATTTGTTCACCCGCTAAAATATATTAATAATTTATAAGGATAATAAAGTTAATAAATATATTATAATTCATTATAAAAGAATTATTAATTTTAATGAAATAGTAAAATTATTTATTAATAAAATATTATACATAATTATAGTTATTAATAATAGTATAAATAGGGGTTGATTGTTTATATTGTAAGGAATATCACCCTTTTTAATATTATAATATCATCTTAGTAATTAAAATTGGGCATTATGAATTAAAAACTTTTATTTAGAAAAGTTACTTTATATAAGAATATTGGATTTTTAAAATCTATGAGTCATTCACCTTTTGTTAGAAAGTAAATATCTCATAAATTTCAAGGATCCAATATTTTTATGTAAAGTACTTTTCCTAAATAATAATATTTTTAATTTATATCATCCAATTTTTTATTACTAAGATGATATTAATTATCGAGCAAGGTAATATATTTTACAACATAAAGTTATATAATATTAAAAATTAATACCATTTTTTATATTATAGTAAAATATATCCATAACATAAATATTTAATAATATAAATAGTTTAATTATATCAATAGTGTTACTTAAACTAATGATTACATTATTATTTAATTATTATACTCATATATAAATTGTTTAATAATATAATAATAAGCTAATTTAAATAACTATTAAATGTATGTTAATAATAGTATGAGTATTAATTATAGTATAACTTACAAAAATTTAATCATAGTGCAATTAAATAACTTTGTAAAATGTTTATATATAATTTATTAAAGAATATAATATTAAATACAACAACATGTCCACGTGCATTATACTAGTTTATTAAAAAAGAACATGACTTTATTTTTTTATCTAAATACAAAATTAAAAAGTAAGGGAAAATGCCTAAATCCTAAACTTTACGGCTCTAATTTAGTGATCTTCATACAAAAATCTAGAATTTATGCTAAAAATATATATGACACGTGAGAGAATATGAGCCGAATTAGACTATGGCGATTCATAAAGTTGTACAAGGAGAATTAAGATTACTGATGCCAGAATAAGTTTAAAAGTATACAATGATTCGTGAAAGTTTATAGGCACGAGAGGGATATCAGAATAAGTTTTAAAGGTACGTATACAATGATTCGTGAAGTTGTATAGGCATGAGACGGATAGAGAGGCCGAGAGAAAATAATTAATGAGATATTTTAAGGTTGATACCAATTGAATTGAGTAGACAAATATATAGTAAAAAATTAAACATTTGGCTGATAATGGCCCCCCTTATTTTAACTTTCAGGTGACTTCTGAACTTTTTTATGGAAAATTGAATATGCATTTCCTATATGATGATTTTTGGCATTTCACATTCACATTCAATTAAAAAAAAATCTAAAGTGATAAAAACAGTTTACTTTCACACTTTTGCTTTTCACTTTCAAGTAAACAAATATTCACTTATGGCAAGGTCGCCGGTGTGAATGGCTCAACAAAAAAGTCGACTATTGAACACTAATATTAAGTCCGCGTGTAGCTGGGGGTATTACTTTACCGAGTTATTTCTGTCGGCAAATTGATAATAGGATTTCTATATATACTTATTTATAAAAACTTTAGTGATAATTTTTCTACTACTATTTACAGAATAAATTTTTAAACTAGTTAACAAAATAATAAATAAATTAGCAAGTTTTATCAAATTTTTATAATAGAGCCTGCAAATATTTATATTTGTGAAATATTTGATAAAGGTTAGATTCATATTTGCAAGACCCAAAAAAGGAAGAAAAAGAAGATATAAATAGTGTTTTCATGGTTAAAAAATGGTAATTCAGCTGGAACAATGATAAAGGGCCAAAAATTTCATTATAGCATGAACAACTTTTATGGAAAAAATTTATTACTGCACGAACAATATGGCTAAGACTGAAAATATTATTGTATCATAAACATTAATTTTAATTTTATGAATGATACAATATCATGAATAGGGTTTACTGTAGCATGAATGATATTTTTTAGGTTTTACACAAGTTAGAAGTACTAGTAGATTCATGCCGCTGCATTGTTACCAATTGTTTTATTGAGAGAGAGAGAGAGAGAGAGAGAGAATAGCTTAATTTTCATACAATGTTTGATGTATCGTACGCTTTCGTAATAGCAAGGGACAGAGCACATATCCCTTAAAACTTTCCTACAGAACCTCCAAAACTAGGGAGAGAGAGAGAATAGCTTAATTTTCAAGAGAGAGAGAGAGAGAGAATAGCTTAATTTTCAAGAGAGAGAGAGAGAGAGAGAGAGAGAATAGCTTAATTTTCATATAATGTTAGACGTATCGTACGCTTCCATAATAGCAAGGGATAGAGCGCATATCCCTTAAAATTTTCCTGCAGAGCCCTCCAAAACTACAGAAAGTTTTCAAAATGCATCAGTTATTTTAATCTGTAGTTTCACACAAGTCACATGGGCTAGCTTCCTATTTTTCGACGGTGCAGGTGAAAAAAAAAATAAAAACAAAAAAAGACTAGTTATACATATTTCCCTTGACTTTATGGCATTTTATTATTCTAAAATTAGTCAATTAATTGAATTTGTCAAACTAGGAGGACTAGAAATTCCAAAATCGGAGTTTATTCATCTCTCCTCCTTTCTCTCTTTTTCCTTCTCGTTTAGATCATCATGATTCTACAAATCTCCTCTTTCTTCTTAACTTGATTTGCCTTCCCATCCTTGATGCCTTTTCAAAAGAAGCAAAAGTTCATCTGATGAGAGACCAAAAATTCACGATCTCAAGAAACACAACGAAGATCGCCAATCTTAGATGATCTTTGAAAAGCTATAAATGTTAATTTGGGTCGCAACTTGATATATAGGCTTCTCTATGTTGTGGGTCCAGCCCAAGATAAAGTCCACATGAATTAAAATTCTATTTAGAAGAGGATTTAGAGGATCTAGTTATAATAGGAATAGGTTTGGAGGACCTGGAATAAAATTTCTTTATAAAGGAATTCTATTCATGAGAAACCTGTAATTTTTTTCGTGCTATAGTGAACTACGAATAGTAACCCGAGAGAAGAAAAAAGAGGGGAGAGAGAGAAAAAGAGAGAAAAATTTAGATTCTGGATAGCTTGTTTGTCTGATTGCAGTGATTCAAAAACTGTTGTCTTCAGAACGACAACGTCGTTGAGGGTACGGTGTTGGTTTCTCCGTGGGTATTGGAGATTTTTGGTGAGACAAGTTTTAGTGTTTTGATGTCCTAGAGGTAACACTGTATCTTTCTCTTATGATTTAATCCTCAAGTTCAAGTGTAACTTAGAGGGATTGTACTCTTGATTCATAGTAAAATATTTTTCTTTGGATTGTCCCGTGGACATAGGGACGATTTGCCGAACCACGTTAAATCTTAGTGTTTGCTTGCTTGTGGTATTTTTATTAGTGTCGTTATTCATTTAGTGTTTAATTACACAGAATAATCTCCATAAAATCCCTAACAAGTAGTATGAGAGCCCTGATTCGAGGCGTACTTTGAGATGGAAAAGATGGAGAGTTTTGATATAATGATAAAATTAGATGGTTTCAATTGGCAAGTATGGAAGTCCAAGATGGAAGATATTCTATATTGTAAAGATTTACATGACCCTATTGAGGGAGATGAAGCCAAGCCAGAAAAGATGACTGATAAAGAATGAGAGAAACAACACAGAAAGACGACCGATTATATTCAGATGTGGATTGACGTTAGTGTGTTTCATCATGTATCGGGTGAGACTAATGTGAAGTCTCTTCGGAAGAAGCTTGAGGATCTCTACAAGCAGAAGACCACGGGAAACAAGGTGTTTGTAGGTCGTAAAAGATGATTCTGAATTTGTATTGATTAATTTGTGTATTACAAAATAGAAATCTCTTTTACACAGAAGAAGAGTGAATTGATTCGATCTCTCTTTTATTTAATATGGGATCTTTGGGGCGAAAGGATGCTTCGCTCGATGCTTGAGTCAAGTTTACTCCCCATTGATTATTTGAACCAGGTTGTAATACACTTCTATTGTGGTTGGTGAACTTAAAATTCCAAGAAGGAAGCAACATAACAGGGCACTTGAATGAGTTCAAGAGTTTGATTAATCAGTTAGGTACCATGAAGATGACTATCGATGATGAGCTACAGGCTCTATTGCTATTTGGTTCTTTGCCAGACAATTGGGAGACACTAGTTGTGATAGTCAGTAACACAACTCCAGATGGTGTATTATCGATGAGTATGATTACTAGTAGTTTATTCAATGAGGAGACTCGGAGGAAGTCAACTGTGACGCCCCGGGGTTCACACAAGGCTGCAGTCCCAGGTGAA
>BQKN01052911.1:0-10722 GCA_022839385.1 Asparagus kiusianus | reverse complement strand
AAAATCGTGTTAGGGGTTTATATACAACTCATAAGAAAACCGGGTCTGGAAACTAACCAGACCCAAAACCCGCTGGGCAGTCGACCGCAGTGACACTGCCGGTCGACCGCAAATTATCCCGAGAGCTGGGAAACTCCTGGGCTCGATCACGGTCGACCGGCAGTGGTGCTGCGGTCGACCGCCCAAAGTACAGAGCCGAAGTTACCTGGTTTCTAGGGGGCGGTCGACCGCAGCGCCACTGCCGGTCGACCGCTGACTCTCCAACTGCTGTGCACAAGCCTGTGCATGTCTTCTTCTCCAACTCCACAGGTTCCTGTATTAAAGCAAAAGATAGGGCACTATTGTGGCATCATGAGTATGCTGAGGCTTTTTTTGGTTCTTCTCAGGCCAAGGAGCTACTGGATCACCCTCGAGAGCGTTCTTGCTAACGAGCCAGTGTCTGTTTAAATAAGGCGAGCGTATTGTGGAGGTTAAACCTCAGGTATTTAATTCTTAGGTGTTTTTAGCAGCAAATTATGTGGTTAATAGTAGTTAATTTCACAAAACCTCACTGTTATGACTTTTTTATTCCCAAGATAAGCTAATATCAATCACACGAGAGAACGAAAAATATCAAGAACACACGAACACAAAGATATATGTGGATCGGTTTGTAGCCTACGTCCACGAGTGAAGGAGGAGAAAAACTTTACTAATTGTGAGGAATACAAAGTGGAATCTCTCAATCTCTCAATACCAAATCACACCCCTAAAGCCTAATACAACTCTCAACTAAAGGAACAAAGAGAAGAATATCAAATAGACTTCACAAAAGAATTCTCTTTTCTTGATTGGTGCTCTGAAGGTTGATGTTTCAAATTGGCTTGAAAGACTGTTTTTATATAGCATTGAAGATCTCAGCTCCTTGCTGTCAAGGAATAAGAGTTCTAATAGAAATATAAGTCTAAATGTCCTAAAACCCAACAATAGTTCAAGTAGGAATAAACCTCTAATATGATTGGTTGTGCAAAGTCTAATGTAAGTAGAACTCTTTATCAAAACAAACCAAGCTAAAAAAGGAAATCCCAAAAAGATTTGAGTATTTGAGGCAACCTATAACAAATCTTCACCTTGACTCAAATGCATATAAGATTCCTCACTAAAAAATAAGCTAAATTACTCCATCTTCTCCAATAGCCCCGCAGGGCATCTAAGGTACTGTTTGGCAACCAAAAAAAGTGTCTTATCTAAGAGCTTGTGTCTTATTGACTTGGTCAATAAGCTAGTAGAGCTGTTTGGTGACCAAAAATAAGAGGAGATTATTTTGGAGATTGTGTCTTTTGCAAGTAGCTTTTGAAAAGCTACCTCAAGTAGCGTTTGTCTTTGGAAAGGAGCTGTCAATTTTTTCCTTCCGTTTTTGCCCCTAATAATTCTAATTTTATATCAATAATATTGCATGTCTTTTTTAGTCATTTAACAAATTTAAGCTAGTTGTAAAGTTACTTTTACCAAACAGCTCTAGTCAATCAGCTAGCTACACAGCTAACAGCTTTCAGCTATAATTTCACAGCTTTCAGCTAGCTTAACAGCTTTCAGCTATAATCTCACAGCTTTCAGCTAGTTTTGCCAAACAGAGCCTAAGTGTGGCACGTATCGATCAAGTCCAAGCCCGGCTTGAACTTGCTAACTAAAAGAGGCCTCCTCAACAAATCAACTGAATTGTCCGCACGACAACCGTAAATATTAGCGAAGTCATCACTTGAAGTAGCTCCTGAATAGCTAAAGGGCACAAAATTATTAACCGATAATGCATAAGCTACTGTATCTTCATATCTTCACGGTGGTTGGATATCTCGTCTAGACCGATCTCTAGCAATAATGTATTCGCGCTCTTCCTGTAGCTGCTGAGGTGCTTCATCTACTTAAACAGGATCTGGCTGCTGAACTTCCGTAGTTTTATCCTGCTGAAGAGCTGTATCACGAATTTCTAACTCCACCTTATGTCCTATAGTGTGCGCCTTATCAACAACTGAAACTGATGACCGTTTCTTGTGGAACATAGCAGATTCATCAAAAGTAACATCACGACTAATAATAATCTTAGGAGACTTCGGATCATGACACCACAACCTAAAACCCTTAACACCCGATGCATAACCTAGGAATATGCACTTCTTCTATCGCGGCTCAAGTTTCCCTTGACTAACATGCGCATATGCAGGGCAACCAAATATTCTAAGATTAGAATAATCCGCAGGCTTACCGGACCAAACCTCCTCTGGAGTTTTACAACTAATAACAGTAGATGGCGACCGATTCACTAAGTAACAAGCTGTATTCACTGCTTTCGCCTAGTATTCCTTGCATAAACATACATTGAACATCCTACAACGAGCTTTCTCTAATAGGGTTCTGTTCATACGTTCTGCCACTCCAATCTGTTGCGGCGTGCGAGTGGCTATATGATGTCTACCGATTCCCTCCTTCTTGCAGAACTTATTAAATTCTTCTCTACAAAACTCAAGGCCATTATCAATTCTAAGCCTCTTAATCAGCCTCCTAGACTGCTTCTCAATCAAAGACTTTCACTGTTTGAAAGTCACAAACACCTCATCTTTATGTCTCAAAAAGTAGACCCAAATCTTCCTGGAGTAGTCATCAATGAAGGTCAATAAATATCTAGAACTATCACCCCTCGAGATAACTTGAGAAGACCCCCAAAGATCTGAATAGATATAATCCAAAGTACCTTTAGTCTGATGCACTATCGTATTGAAGCTGACTCTTTTCTGCTTCCCAAAGATGCAATGCTCGCAGAATTCCAATTTTTTTGTACTATGTCCACATGAAAGATCCTTCTTACACAACTCGGTCAATCCGTACTCACTCTCATATGACCAAGTCTCATATGCCATAATCTGATAGTATCAACTCCTCATATCAAGCATACAACTACAGCCGAGCCGGTAACGGTATAATCCTGCAAAATATACAAGTTGCTGATCTTCTTTCATTTCATAATCATAAGATAGCCTTATGTAACCTAAGAAGTCCACATTCACCTAAAAAATTACACCCAATGCTATCAAGAGTGCCCAAAGAGATGGGATTCTTCTTTAAATATAGAACATGCATAACACATGTCAAAGTCTTGATAACTCCATCATGCATCTTAATCCAAATTGTGTCTTTCCTAACAGTCTTGCATGAGGTATTGTTCCCCATAAGAACAACTCCACCATCAATAGCTTCATAAGTGGTGAACCAGTCCCGATTAGGACACATATGATAAGAACAACCCGAATCCAAAATCTAATCATCCATGCTCCTATTTATATTATTTGTAGCTAACAAAATCACATCTTCAGCAATATCAATTTCAGCGTGAAAGTACCCTAATGCCACTAGGGAAGAACCCTAGAGGAGGTGAATAGGTTTTATAATAATCTAATCTGATTTATGTCAATTTAAAACTAATTAACAATATATCCTAACAAGAATGATATTCAACAATATATGAGCAAGGATATGTAAACTAACACAACGGTAAAATAAACAATAAGCAAACAAGAGTGATAGTGTGCAAATAAACAATGCAAACACACAATATGATCACGGAGTTCAGACCTTTCGTCCTACGTCTCCGCTCCCCACTCCCGAGGAGAAATACACTATAACACTGGGTTTTCTACGCTCACCCGAATAACGTTTATACCACACAATATCGGTTTTCAACGCTCACCGATCAACGTTCATAATCTCACAATGTAATTACACTAACTACCACCTCAAGTGTTGGTCTCTAGCCCGTGTTTTCCTCAAGTATTGAGAATTATAACCTCTCTCTAGGCATTACCACCTACTCCATGTTCGCGGGAAAATTTGTGTCTTTCTTCATTGATGTCATTGCTATCTTAGTTAACAACTTTATGCGTTACAAAGATCCGGTCTTTTTATAAGAGCCGGTTACAATAAAAATCAAAAAAAAGAAAGATTACAATTTGTTTCCTTTTATGTCGAACGAATCGCGAGCTCCTGTTTTGCGGTCACTCGCTTTGTGTGGGTTCTTTGCCTGCGCCGGGGTTGTTTGCCGTGGACCACCGCGTGATCTCGATCCGGTCGGATCTACACGATATGACGGGTATTATTCCACAAAGGGAGATAATAGCCGGGAGGGGTACTAATTCACCAAGGAAATAGTAGCCCAAGTGTCGAAATCGACCAAGCGAATTCGAGACTCTTCTCGGGATCTAAGAACCAAGCTTAGATCCGGAGGAAAATTGTGTAGATCTCAGATCCGGTCCCTCTCGAACTCTTGCCTTGTTTGGCGTGGATGATCGCCGAGCACCGGATCTCAAAGTCCAAGTCTTCAATCTTCTAAAGCTCCAATCTTTTTTAGATCTCAGATTCCAATCCGGCAGAGCTTCGACCCTCCAAAATCCAACCTTTGAACCAAATGAGCACGAGGCCTATTTATAGGCGCTCGAAACTGTGCTCCGTGCACAGAACAGAGCCTAGCCACCCCTGGGTGGCTCGGCCATGGCCGAGCCACCTCAGGGTGGCTCGGCTTGGGCCGAGCCACCTTGAGGTGGCTCGGCACAGTGCCGAGCCCCCTCGGGTGTTTTGGTTCCGTCGTTCGGGTTTTCCGGTGTTTCCGGTTCTGATTCGTTGTTGATTTGGACTTCGATTCGATTGTGTGGTTGACTTGTTCGGATTCGATTCGTTTTGATCCGATTCCTGATTTGGCAGTAAACCCACTTCTGAGTTCGAGTCCGAAACCAACCTTGATTCGATCGTTATATCACCGAGTTCACTCTTGTTTAGATGACTCGGTGATTCCCCGAAACGTTGGTTTGATTCCGCGTGCGAGTGGATGCATTCCAATGCTTGGGTGCGATTTGTTGGCTTCGTCGCCTCGTTAACCTGCTCCGTTGCGTATGGCTTGGCTTCGGCGTTGGCGGGATAACGGTCGTGCTTGGATACGTCGCTCGATGGTCCGTTTGTTGAATTGGCGTCGTCGAGCTGTAATAAGGGACCTATAGGCAATTTTATACGCCTACAGATACCCCCTCCAAAGTATTTCAGTCTCGTTCTTTTATAGAAGAGTTTGGAATACTTTGGATGTGATTGTCCCAACCTTCAGTCGGTGTAGCGGGACTTTGGAATGGCTTCTTTTCTGGATTCCTTCAATTCCTTCAGGTCATTCAGTGCTTTGTAGAATGCCTGTAGGGGGTTCCGGTGCTGCATTTATTGTCTGACCGTTGTCGGAATTTTGAACTTGAAACCGATTCTTGATTTCTTGATTTTTTAGCTCGAGTTGGTTGCTTCAACATAGAACTAATCATCGATTGACGGCGTCGTCCGACGTTTGAGCTTCATTGCGACGCGTTGTCCGGCGTTTAAACTTCATTTCGACGCGTTGTCCGGCGTCCAGGCTTCATTGTGATGCGCTGTTCGACGTTTGACACAGTTTATACTCGTACGTCTGCTGGAGTATACACAGTTTAAGCTCTTAAGGTATTGGAGCGTGGCGGATACTCGAGTCACGAGACCAACCCATAGAATTGATGCGTCAATGACTCGAACTTATAGAATTTTTGGCAAATTCTCAGCCATCAACGGATTTGATGAGCCTTTACCGACTACCGTTTGAGTCGGGCTAGCATGCGGATTGTTTAAGTCCGTTCCGCATGTGACGTTAAGCTAAAAGAGTTAACCCTTTTAGTGCTACGATATTGAATACGTAGACTTCGTCTTTCTCCTGTGAAAAGACTAAACAGCAACGTGTATGAGACGTTGACTTAGGATTTTTGGCAAATCCTCAGCCTTCAACGGATTTGACATGCTCTTACCGATTACCGTTTGAATCGGGCTTACATGCGGATTGTTTAAATCCGTTCCGCATGTGACGTTGTGCTAAAGGAATGAACTCCTTTAGACTTTGTGCTATGATGTTGAATACATAGACTTTACCACTTGTTACGGGAATAAGCTACCCGGCAACGCGTGTGAGGCGCTGACTTTAGGGTTTTTGGCTAACCCCCAGCCTTAAACGGATTTGATTAGCCTTTACCGACTACCGTTTGAGTCGGGCTAGTATGCGGATTATTTAAATTCGTTCGCATGTAACGTTGCGCTAAAGGAATGAACTCCCTTAGACTTGGTGCTACGACTTCGAATACGTAGACTTCGCCATTGTTATGGGAATAGGCTACCCAGCAACGTGTATTAGACGTTGGCTCATCCCTACTTAGGCTTCGGGATAAAAATACCCCAGAATCGAACTCTGGTGTCTTTTTCAATCGGAAAAAGACTAAACCGGCGACGCGTGTTAGGCGTCGGCATATCCTTTCTTAGGATTCAGGATGAAATTCCCCATGCGTGTGAGGCATGGATTTCGGTGTTATTAATAACAACCTGCCACAATGTTGAATATGTGGACGAGTGTTCTTTTTAAACGGTCACGAACTAACCGGCGATGCGTGTTAGGCATCGACTTATCCTTACTTAGGTTTCAGGATAAAATACCCCGTACGTGTGAAGCACGGATTATGGCGTTATTAATAACGACCTGCCACAATGTGGAATATGTGGGCTTGTCTTTTTTAACGGTCAAGGACTAACCGGCAACGCGTGTGAGGCGTTGACTCATCCCTTCTTAGGCTTCGGGATGAAATTCCCCAGAATCGAACTCTGGTGTCTTCTTCAATCGGTAAAAGACTAAACCGGCAGCGCGTGTTAGGCGCAGACTTATCCCTGCTTAGGTTTCGGGATAAAATACCTAGGATGAATCCTAAATTGATAAACTTTTGGAAAAGGTTGGTGTGGGGAAGGAAGAATTTTATATTCTATTCCCTGTTTGAAAAGGAGACTCAGGGTGGGATCTCCACCCCCAGAATCCGGAAAGGTGAAACTAAGAGTGGGATCTCCACTCCGAGAATCAAAGCGATTCGGATAACCCTAACTGTCGGAAGGTTTGATTACCGAGGTAAAGATGAATTTCTCGTTTATCGAGAATGAATTGTGGTTTTGGTCCTAACTGTAGGAAGGTTTGACCAAGCGGGAGTTTGAGATGACCCTAACTGTAGGAAGGTTTGATCACTCGATTTGAAAGTGGACCTCTCGTTCATTGAAGGAATCGAGAGGGGATTTTGGTTGTGGTCCTAACTGTAGGAAGGTTTGACCAAGTGGGGGGTTTGAGACGATCCTAACTGTAGGAAGGTTTGATCACTCAATTTGAAAGTGGACCTCTCGTTCATTGAAGGAATCGAGAGGGGATTTTGGTTTTGGTCCTAACTGTAGGAAGGTTTGACCAAGTGGGGAGTGAGAGTAAGAATACAAATCATTATAGGAATGTTGATTCGTACAAATCACTCGGAAGGGGATCCCTGATGTTAAGTGATAAGGACTTAACACAAAGGGTTTCGACAATTGGTCAATGATTGATAGACCAAAATTCTTTCCTGTTTAATCAAGTGTTCGGAAATTAGGAGTTTAGTATTTATCACTTTATTCATCATGACCGGGTTATCCCTAAGAATATTACATTTAACATTCTTTCGGGAACTTCCCGTTACATGAATTATCCACCCCCAGCTTCCTTTGCAGAACTGGGTTTATTGTTGCATTAACCGTATGATCGGGTTATCCTTAAGAATACCACGCATGGCACTCTCCAGGAACTTCCCGTGGAAGAAAGGAAATAGTTTAGACTCTTATACCTGTTGGAGTATCAGGGAGCAGTTTATACTCTTATACCGGTCGGAGTTTTGGGATACAGTTTATACTCGTGCACCCACTGGAGTCTCACCATTCTTGACTGGCCTACTCTAGCGTTATGACGCCGGCTTCAACCAAGGTCTGGATACTGTTCTTTAGAGTAAAACAGGCCTTGGTGGGATGAAGGATCCTCCTGTGGTATGCGCAATACTTCGGATCCGCAGTGTTGTCAGCTTCCTCCTGATTCGTAATCGGTGGTAGCTTGATCTTGTTATTTTTAAGGAGCGATTCGAAGATGGCTGGAACCTCTTCGTCCTTGAAGGAGTACTCTTTTTGAGGCCTCTGATTCGAAGTCTTCTGCTGTCTCCGGGACTGCTATTGTGACGTTTGATTAGCATCAACAGCTGCTGCAGGTGTCTTGCCCTTACCACGGGAAGCAAAGTTTGAGTTTGGAGGATTAGTCGTCGATTGACCCCTCTCGGCCTTCTTCCTTCGGAGGAAGCGTTCGGCTTGTTCCCCTCGGACCTTCAGGTCTTTCCAAGTGTTGGAGGGTGATGTTCCTATTGCTTCCAACACGTCCAACGAAAGATTGTTGTGGCAGGTCTGGAGAATGAACTCCTCCGTGATCGGGTCCCGGCAATTTAACGCTTTGTTCCGGAACCTTTTGACGAAGGTTTCGACTAACTCCCCGTCCTTTTGTTTCTCGTCGAGCAACGTTCCGATGGATATCTCGGTGTCGTCGTCGAAGAAGTTAGCGAGGAATTTTATCTCCATGTCATCCCAGCTGCTCACGCTACCTGGCTTGAGGCGGTGGTACCAATCGAAGGCGGCTCCACGAAGAGTGCCAACGAATGACCGCACCATCAGAGGCTCATTGCCGGAGATAACACCCAGGTGCGATTTGAAATAAATCAAATGCTGGGTGGGGGAACCTTTCCCATCGAACGGCGTGAAGTTGATTAGACTAAACTTCGCCGGATAGCGGATTGATTCCCACTCCCTTGGGTATGGACAAGGAATGCCCGTTTTCTTCACCTCTTGAGCGGACATCAAGGTATTGATTTTGCTCTCGAGGCTTTTGATCTTCAAGTTTTCACTTGTATCTTCGTTGGCATCCTCATTACCACCCCCTGTGTTGACGGGAGGGTTATCAGCATTGCGAGTTTCATCCGTATCCGTATGCTCAACTTCTTGAACAACCTGATTACGGTGGCTTGGTTCGCCTTGCTGGTTCCTCAGTGCCTGGAGTTGCTGCTCATGCATCTCCCTCATGGTCTGCATGGCCATCTGCATCTCGAGCCTGAAGGTCTCCTGTTGTTTAGCCATGGCTTCTTCGAGCATCTTGGCCACTTGTTCCGCGCTTATCATGAATGACTCGCGGGGTTCTCCCTCGCTGGATACAGTGTTATCAGATGCAACCGCAGAGCAAGCATCTGACTCTTCATCTTCTGAAGGTAATCTTGTCTGAACCCTGCCATACGTCCTTCGTGATATGGCCCCGGACTGCAAACGGGTTAAACGCTGGGATGCTTCCAGAATTGACTCGAGATCATCCCGTGCCAATGTCCTTTTGCTGGTCACGTTAGCGGTGACCCTTGGAAATTCACCGTCTTTAACCACCGTTCTCTTTTGTCGGAAACGCCTAGGCCTTGGCTTTGGCGTCTCAGTGCTGAGCCTCTCGAACACCGAAACTCTTTCGGGGACCGTCTTAGTGCAATTATACTGAGACAATACCGCCCGAATGAGTTTGGAACAGGGGCACTAAGCTTCGAGCCTACGAGGACTTCTTTTTCTGGCTCTGTTCGTACCCCCAGCACGATAGTACAGCTCGTCCGTATGAAAGTCAAACAACCTATCGCGTGTTGGCACGATTTCCCAGGTATAACGTTATCGTCATCGGACGACAACGTTTCCTTCTGGGGGCGAATTGCCTTCTTTGGGCTTTCAAAGGTTACGCGTCTCGAAACGCGCCTTTGTGGGTATGAATCTTCGATGAGCTTCCGAACTTCGATGCGCAAGGTAGTGCGCTTGGGTGCCGTGAACTCCTTGTCATGTTGAGGGTTGTGTCGACCCCCAGCATGTTGATTAGTTCGGAGCTGTCTCAGTGGACCCGAACGTTCTTGGATTGGAGCTTTGCTTCGCTCCTCGGGAAGTGGACCGAGGCGCTCCAAGACTGACTTCCTTTTCTGGGATGGTCTTGCGGGATCTCCCGGAGCAGTTGTGGAAGTCATCGGCGATTTGGATTGATTCGTCGGGAGTTGAATTCTCGAAGGCTGTAGTTGTTGCTCCTTAGTCTGAATCGCCGCTTCAGACTTAGGCCTCCATACTTTGCGAGTTGGTGGCGATTTCTTGGCCACTCCCTTCTGCAGCTTCCTACGGGCTTCCTCGACTCGAGCCCGTGCTTGTGCTGATAATACACGGCGCTTGCGAATGCGTTCTTCCAGCGTTGAGCGGTTCTGTTTGACACAGACCCATTCTGTTGTTGGCGGCTTGGAAGAGGCGCCATTCATCTGCTGTTGAGGCTGTTTGCCTCTTTTGCTCTTCAGATCCGTCTTGTAACAGACTCCGTCCACGGATTCCATCGCCTTTGCGAATTGTTTCGCAAGCCGTTGACGTTGCCTTTGGCGGGCTCTCTTCGAGAGAGTCATCACACCTTCTACGGCAGAAGAGTTGGCCAGAGCAGATCCGACCTGGTTGGAGGTTGGGGAGATCTCACCCAATGCAGCTTCGGCATCAAACGGGGCGAGATCTTCGTTGGTAGCTTCAACATCTTCGTACCAACGAAGTTTCCTCTTGGAGGAGAGCTTTGGAGACTTGGACTTAGAGGAGGAGGTAGATCCGGACGAGGAGACGTATTCCTCGTACTTCTGTTGGTTGAATTCATACTCGACCTCCTCCACAACCGGGATCGAGATCCGCGGCTGCGACGCTCCAGCTTCGACAGCGAAGCTGTTGGCTCCCACTGTGGTCGCCAGATTGTTCGCGGGAAAATTTGTGTCTTTCTTCATTGATGTCATTGCTATC
>BQKN01052904.1:0-10359 GCA_022839385.1 Asparagus kiusianus | reverse complement strand
TATATATGCTCCAGCTTGAGGGGGAGTGTTAAATTAAGTAGTAGGTTTAGTATTGGGTATTGGGTTAATGGAACGTTACCCATTAACCTTAACCCTATTGTATGGCTATATATAGCTCTCTTTTGATCTCAATAAAGTATGGATTAGGGTTTTATCTAATTCTACAGTTTTCTTTCCTCAAAATTCACGATTGTCATGGGCTATAACGTATATTGGTCCATTTACTGTTTTGACACAATGGAAACTAATGCGTACTTGAAAATTCTCAGTTTTTATGTTCTTTAACTCAGGAATTTGCCCATTTTCATCTATATCGACCCAATGAGGATTATATTGTCTTTCCTTAAAATTCACCATTTTCAGGGACTATAAACCATAATTTTTTCCATATTCATTCGTATTGGCCCAATGACAAATAAGTGGAGAACTTCAAAATTTACAAATTTCATGGATATAATCCAAGATTTTTGTTCATGTTTGGTAGTCGAGATCAATAGAAATTAAGGTTATCGATAGCGGATAACATCGCATAGCGGTGAGACATCGCTAAGATTATTTGGGGCTATTGCGATAAAGTCAAATAACGGTCTAATTTAGATATGTATAAACATTAAAAAATAAAAAAATTAAAGAAAATTCTAGAAAATCTAAAAGTGCATTTAATGATTTAAAGAGATCCTAAACATGAAATAGATAAGTAACTGTCACATAACACCGAAGATGACTGGATGGGTCAAAGAGCCGTCATCTTTAAGAAAATGAGCTAAGTGGTGAGAGGACTACACTAGGAGGAGCTCACTGCAAGAGGAGGTGAGAGGAAGTGCTGAGGGAGGTGCCAGAGGCTATGGGAGACGGCGGGAGTACGCGAAAAATTAGGGGAGGCGGTGGGATGTAGTGGTTGCGGGTCAAGTTTAATTTTAAAAAATAAACCTCAAACCGCTTTAAAATAGCGGTTAAAAACGGATTTTTGCCTCCAATCGCTCGTTGTTCATTACTATGACGCTATTGGCCACTTTTGCAAGCGAAAAACGCATATTTCACAATATTATCCCGCTATTGGGCGATGGCGTAGCGCGAAGGGCCCGCTAACGCTAATCGCGCAGCTATTACGGAGCTATTTTTCGCTATTTATAACAGTGATAGAAATTAACTTTTTCTTTTTTTTAAATTTACCTATTTCATGAATTACATCCCACAAGTTTGTCCATTTTCATCTGTCACAACCCAATGGTAATTAATTGGCGTACTTCATACTTCACAATTTACATGGGCTGTAACCAGCAAGTTTTGTCCATTTTTTTCGCTTCAACCCAATGAAAAATAAATTTTCTTTCCTCAAAATTCACCAGTTTCATGTATTATAACCCACAATTATTGTTCATTTTCATCTATTTTGACCTAATATCAAATAATTGGTTCAAAATTCTTAATTCTCATGCACTATAACCCACAGTTCTTTTCTGTTTTCTGTAGTCTCGACCCAATGATAATTTACTTTTTCCCATAAAATTAACGGTTTTATAGGCTATAACTCACAATTATGTCCATTTTTATTTGTTTCAAACCAATGATAAATAACTGGCATACTTCAACATTCAAAATTTTCGTAGGCTATAAACCACTATTTTTGTACATTTTCAGTCATTTTAGACCAATAGCAATTAAGTTTTCTTTCCCCAAAGTTCACCATTTTAATGGACGATAACCCACAATTTAATTTATTTTTTCTATTTTGACTCAATAGTAATTACTTGGCGTACTTTAGAATTCTATATTTTAAAGGGTTGTAACCCACGATTTTCAACCATTTTCTTTCATTACGGCCCAATGGTAATGTTTTTTTAAACGATTGACCATTTAATGAACTATAACCCACCAATTTGTCCATTTTCATATGTTTCGACTAAATGACAATTTATTGGCGTTCTTTAAAATCCACAATATTCATGGGCTATAACCAAAATTTTTGTCCATTTACCATCTGATAATCATATTTTTATTATAATTTTATACCCTAAATATACTACCAATAATTATTTTTATCTTAATAAATATATTACCAATATTTGTTTGTGGTTTTTGCTTTTAGACCCATTTGTTTACTCTCATTTATCTTTAAACCCAAGTACTATTATTTGTATCTTTAGGTCTAATTCACCTTTTGTATTTATCTTTAAACCCAATCTTCAAAATACTATATTTTCACCACTTGTTTTTATATTTTGGAGATTGGGTTTAAAGATAAATACAAAAGGTGAATTGGGCTTAAAGATAGAAATAATAGTACTTGGGTTTAAAGATAAATGACAGTAAACAAATGGGTCTAAAAGCAAAAACCCCTATTTGTTTTTATCTATTCTACTTGAATAAATATACTATTAATAATTGTTTTTATTTTAATTTGTAGGTTAATGAAGAAATAATGAATAAAAGCCCAAAAGACTCTAACTTCCTCATTTTGTAACATTTTATTGAAGCCCAAGATTAAACCAAGATGCCTATAGAAGCCGGAGAAAACAAAAATTCAATATGAAAAGAAATCACATTCAAGATGGTTGGCCACAAAGAAACAACGATATCTCCCAATCCAGAAGGCAAAATTTAATATATAACATATAAAAATCACATATCTCAACGAGACGAAGCCATCTGTCAAGTCAGATTTTTGTAACTAGTATCGATATCGGTATCGATACAGGTATTGATACCGGTATTGATACCTGCATCGATAGATGTACCGATACCGGTATCGATACCAAATGTGCAGTTACGATTTAAAGGAAACTGATTAACTTAGGAATTAAGTTTAATCTAATGGTTCTTATTCATTGTTGTAGGTTATAAATAGGGGTAGAGAGTGAGGGGTTAGGGTGTGAAATATTTTGTAAAAGCTCCTTTTAGAGAGGAGGGTTACTCTTAATTAAGAAGACCTTTCAAATTGTAACTTTTTATTATAATTAATAAAGAAATATTTTCACCTCTTCATATTTTTTCTTTTCTTCTCTTTGTTCGATTATGAAGATGAAGGTGAGATGAAGATCAAGATCAAGATGAAGATTTGCTATCAACTAGAGGCTAGAACCCTTTTGGGATGTAAATTTTTTTTGTTAATAAATTTATCTTTTGTTTTCTTTTCTTGTTTAAATAGCTAAGAGGCTAGAACTCTCTTGCCTTAGATTTATTTTCATGCGTAATAGAGTAGATTTACTTTCATGTCTTTACTTTCTTACTTTAAATTCTTGTATTTATTTCTTACAATTTATTTTATAGCTTAGATTTTATTTTCTTGCATTATTCGCCTTGAAGCTAAAACTCTCTCGGGGTTAGTTTTTATTTTTATTTTTTTTCTTTGATTCGCCTTGAGGCTAGAACCCTCTAGGGAATTGTCTTTTTTTAAAGATGTGGAACTAATACTTGTGGGAATTCTAAAATTGCATGAAACTAACTTTATTCTTTTATAATTTGTTAATCATTCTCTTATGCTTAAAATGTTCATGTTTAGGATATTCAACTAAAGAACCAATTGGTAGAACAAATTCTAGAACTACTATTTAGTTGTTATTCTTTTCATGAGTATTAATTTTACTTGAATGATAATTTGATAGGTTATATTTTTCTTAAGTGGTTTGTTAGTCTATACTTAATAAATCTAAAGTAGAATGTGATAAAAAGAGAATTGTTCATATTTTATAAGTGAGATTAGCTAGTGAATTCAATTCTAGATTCCTCATATCTTTAATTGAACCTTCCATCTCTTACTTTCTTGATTTTTCCCTTATTTTTTGATTTTTCTCTTATTTATTTCTTAATTTTATTTCCTTCATCTTTCTTTCTTTCCATGTTGTTAGTTTTGTGTACATTTACTATTTATCACACCACTCTTTATCTATCCACTCTCAATCTCGTTTTGTGCTTATTTACACACAATCACTCCCACTCTCTCTATCTCTCCATAATCACATCCATCACTCCTAATTGTCACACACACAACATAAGAACCGATTTTGATTTTCTCCTACAAACACCTTTCTCGTGGGATCGATAACTTTTTATATTATAACTTGATTGGTTGTGCACTTGTAACTCTAGAGGTATATATTTTTATGCCCCGTCATCATTATTTCCACCCAATTACAATATAGTTATCTTTTCATAAAATTCATGATTTCCATGATATCTAACTCAAATTTGATCTGTTTTCATCAGTTTTAGCCTAATAGCAGTTACCTGATATAATTCAAAATTCACGATTTTCAAAACATGCATTTTTTGTCCATTTTCACCTATTTAGACTCAGTGGTAATTAAGTTTTCTCGTCTTAAGATTTACCATTTTTGTGAACCATAACCTATAATTTTGTCCAAATTTGCCCGTTTTGACCCAATGGGAAATAAGTGAAGTACTTCAAATTCCTAACTTTCATAAATAATTACCTATGATTTTCGTCCATTTCTAGTAGTTGCAACCAATAGCACCTAAGTCTTCTTTCCTCAAAATTCACCAATTTCATAGATTATATAACCTACAATTGCTTCCATTTTCATCCATTTTAACCCAATGGCAATCAATTGAAGTACTTCAAAATTAGCAATATTCATAAGCTACAACCTATGATGTTTGTCCATTTTTTATTTTGAGCTAATGGAACCTAAATTTTCTTTAAAACACGATTTTCACGTGCTATAATCCAAAAAAATTGTTAATTTTTATCTAATTCGACCTAATACAAAATAATTGGCACTTCAAGATTCACAATTTTCATGTGCTATAACTCATAATCTTTTATCAATTTTCGATAGTTTCGACCCAATAGCAATTTACTTTTTTCCATAAAATTAACGATTTTTCATAGGCTATAACTCATAATTTTGTCCATTTTCATTTGTTTTGACCCAATGGCAAACTCTATATTTCAAAATTCGCAATTTTATTGGGTTTTAACCTGTTATTTTTGGCCATTTCAGCCCAATGTCAATTAAATTATCTTTCTTCAAAATTCATCTGTTCAATGCTATAACTAACAATTTTGTCCATTTTCAACTGCTTTGACCCGATAACAGTTAATTGATGTACTTCGAAGTTCACAATTTTCATGAGTTATCAACGATTTTTATTCATTTTCATCAGTTTTAACGAAATGACAATTAAGTTTTCTTTCATTAAAATTTCACATTTTCATGAACTATAACTCACAATTTAAGTTAATATGTATCTGTTTTGATCCAATGATAAATAATTGGTGTAGTTGAAAATTCTCAATTTCCATGGGCTAACCAAAGATTTTTGTTCATTTTCCGTCATTTCGGTCTAACGACAATTAAGTTCTTTCTGAAAACTAACCATTTTAATGGATTGTATCTCACAATTTTATTCATTTTTATTTGTTTCTACCCAATTAATAATTTATTGGCATGCTTCAAAATTGTCAATTTCAATATGCTATAACTCATAATTTTTGTCCATTCCTAATCGCGTCCACCAATGACAATTTAGTTGTCTAAATTCACGATTTTCATGAATTATAACTCACAATTTTGTCCAATTTTAATTTGTTTCATCCCAGTAACAATTAACTAGCATACTTTAAATTTCACATTTTTCATAGGCATAACACATGATTTTTGTCCATTTTCATTTGTTTTGACCCAAAAACAATTAAGTTTTATTACCAAAAGATTTACCATTTTCATGAACTATAATCCATAATTTTGTCAATATTCATCAATTTTGACCTAGTGGTATATAATTTGAGTCTATGATACCCCCGACACAACTTAAATGGAGCTCTACCTATGTCCGACACGGTTTGGGTACGGTTATACACCCAAACAGCATGGACACGAGAGCAGGTTCACTTCACTGGTTTTGTTTATTTATGGGTTCACTGATTTCAGTTGTTTGAGGACAGAGGGATGAGGTGAAGAAATCCTCTCTCTCTCTCTCTCTCTCTCTCTCTCTCTCTCTCTCCCCTCCTTTTCTTAGTTTTTTATTGTTTATAATGGACACATGGGTAAAGGAAAGGTTGTTTGACCTAGCTTTTATCTTTTTGTGTTAGAGATAACAACACATTGCTAGCACTCTCTCTTCTTTTCTTAGTTTTTTATTGTTTATAATGGACACATGAGTAAAGAAAAGGTTGTTTGACCTAGCTTTTGCCTTTTTGTGTTAGAGATAACAACACTTGGGTAGCACCTTCAGATAAGTTGGCTTGGGTTCCTTTTCTTTCTTTTGTGAAATACAGATGGCATAGACTTTCAAAGGAGATTGTCTCACTTGAGACTTTGAGAATGCATTAGAATCTAATGAGAAACCTGTAAATAAATTAATAATTTTTATATTTCACTCTCTCTACAAATACATGTATGTGCATATGTATACATATATATACACAGTCGTATCCCTGTACCTTTTTTTTACAAATTTGTTGTGTCTCAGACCCTATCCGTACCCACTCACATACCCATATCTATGCAACCTAGATTAGAGTGCTTCAAAATTCATAATTTTTATGTGCTATAAGCCTATAATATACGATTTTTGTCCATTTTGATAGTTGCGACTGAATAGCACTTAAGTTTACTCAAAATTCACCAATTTCATGGATTATAACTAACAATTTAATCCATTTTCATCTATTTTAACCTAATGGCAATTAATAGGGGTACTTCAAAATTAACAGTGTTCATAAGCTATAGGCCATGATTTGTTCAGTTTTATCGTTTTGACCCTTTTGAGATTAAATTTTCTTTCCTCAATATTCACCATTTTTATTTGTCATAACCATAATTTTCTCCATCTTCATCTATTTCAACCCAATAGAAAACAGTTGGAGTACTTTAAAATTCCCACATTCCATGTGCTACAACCCCTTATTTTTGCCCATTTTCGATGGTTTTGACCGTAGCAATTTAAGTTTATTTCTGTAAAATAAACAATTTTCATACGCTTCAACTCAAAATTGTGTTCACTTTCATCTATTCTGACCCAATGGTAATTAACTGGCATATTTCAAAATCGTAATTTTCATAGGCTATAACCCACTAATTTTGTCCAATTTTAAGGTCATTTCGGCCTAATGGCAATTAAGTTTTTTCCTCAAAAACCATCTGTTATAGTGTTCCCATTTTCGCCTTGTGTTCACTTTCATCTATTCTGACCCAATGGTAATTAACTGGCATATTTCAAAATCGTAATTTTCATAGGCTATAACCCACTAATTTTGTCCAATTTTAAGGCCATTTCGGCCCAATGGTAATTAAGTTTTTTCCTCAAAAACCATCTGTTATAGTGTTCCCATTTTTGCCAAAGTGCAATTCATTGCCAAACACTAGTGTATTTCCGCACACAATGCCCCAAGCAACTTAGCGACCCAGGCTCAGCAGGAATTTCGACTTAGCCGACTCGTCGAGACCGCTTGTTTAACGCCTCACGAGGACGACTCCATGGGCGTTACTTCTCGACGAAGTTAAATGACTGTTTTGGCCTCGAGTCTCTCTCTGACAACGTGTCAGCATCACATTTAATGCATGACAGACACATCATGCCTCTAACCTCGATAGTCTTCATGACTCATCGGACCACGTGGCTACCGTCCTGCCACAGCTCACTTCTCGTTTAATGCTGATGTGATCATTCCCTCACTCGCCAGCTGACACCTATAAAGCAAGTGCTGACACAGTTGTCAGCCCACACTTTTCCACCGCCTTCTTACAGTTGGCCGAAGTGACCAATCTATCCTTATACCCTAGGTATAAATGCATGTAATATTCTATCTTTACAGAGGACCGAAGATTTGATCCCTGATACTGATTTTCTGGATTCTGATCTAAATTCTCTAAAAGTACAAATCATACTGCACACACACAAGAACTCACACAGTTATTATTTACCCCACTCAAGTTCATCAGGTAACTTGATCATCGGAGGTACAACGGGGGAACCAAGCGTCATCCTCTCACGAATTTCTACATGTGCAGATTTTTCAGATTCCCAACACAAGAACCAGACATAAAGTCAGGGAAGAAAACGGCCTCTCATCAATCCTCAACAAACTCATCCAAAAACAGATACATATTGACTATGTGATCACTAGTATATCAACACCATCAATTTCATAGATTATATAATCCACGATTTTGTCACTTTTCATCTCTTTCGACCTAATGACAATTAATTAACATACTTCAAAATTCGCATTTTTTATGAATTATGATTCACGATTTTTATCCATTGACATCTGTTTCGACCCAATGACAATTAAATTTTGTTACTATGAAATTCACCAGTATCATGGACTATACAACCCTCAATTTTTTCCATTTTCAAATCTATTGATTTAATGAAAATTAATTGGCATACATGAAAGATCTCAACTTTTATGGGCAATAACCCACAATTTTCGTTCAAGTTAATGTATTATAACCCAGAATTTTATCCATATACATTTGTTTCGACCCAAAGATAATTTATTGATGTACTTCATAATTTGTAATTTCCATGACCCATGATTTTTGTCCATTTCGATCATTTCCATCCAATGGCAAGTTAGTTCTCTTTTCATAAAAAATCATAATTTTCATGGGCTGTAACTCATAACATTTTTCATATTCATCAGTTTCGACCCCATGACAACTAATTATTGTACTTAAAAACTCACAATTTTTACAGGCTATGACACGGGTTTTGTACATTTTCACAATGTTTTGACCTAGTGCCAATTAAGTTATCTTTCCTTAAGATTCACATTTTCATGGACTATGACCCACATTTTTGTCAATATTCATCTTTATTGACTCAATGGCAAATAATTAGATTGCTCCAAAATTCGCAATTTTTATGAGATGTACCCTATGATTTTTGTCCATTTTTCGAAGTTGCGACCCGGTAGCAATTGAGTCTTCTTTCTACAAAATTAACCAATTCCATGAACGATAACTCGTAATTTTGTCCATTTTCATTTGTTTCAACCCAATGGCAATTAATTGAGATACTTTGAAATTACCAATTTTCATAAACTAGAACCCATAATTTTTGTACATTTTTTATCATTATGATCCAATGGAATAAATTTTCTTACCTCAAAATTCACTATTTTTATGTGCTATAACCACTATTTTTTGTCCATTTTCATCTATTCCGACCTAATGGCAAATAATTCGAGTACTTCAAATTTTTTAATTTTTATACACTGTAACCTATGATTTTTGTCCATTTTTACTAGTTTTGACCTAATGGCAATTTAATTTTCTTTTCGTTATATATATTTAGGGTAGGGTTAAAATACACCTAGGGTGTAACTAACTTAGTTACGCCCACCTGTAAAAGCACATGTTTGAGCGTTGATATTAACGATCAACACCTTCCATTATGATCTACATGTCATCAAATGAGTGTGGATATCATGTGTCTTAGGATTTTCTATCCTATAATTCAAGTAACTCAAAATAGCGGGCATTTTAGATCATTACAGACCATTCATTTCTAGGTCACTAGATGTATAAACTAGAAATATCTTATCTATATGACATTTTTGATCTCCATGAAGTTTTGGATGCATAGATCATAATGGATGGTGTTGATCGTTAATATCGACGCTCAAACATGTGCTTTTAAAAGTGGGTGTAACGAAGTTAGTTACACCCTAGGTGTATTATAACACTACCCATATTATATATATATATATATATATATATATATATATATATATATATATATATGAGAAATATGAAGGAACTTGGGCCAAGACAACTTGGTAGTGATGTGGACACATCTTGTGCACACATCACACCTTGAAGCTAGAGCCTCACCAACTCCAATGTAGATGTGTGGACAAGATGTGTCCACATCACTACCAAGTTAACTTGGCCCAAGTTCCTCCATATTTTTCATATATATATATAGAGTGCGTTTCAGGTACGCACAGGTTCGTACGCATTTAGGGTTTTTTGGGTTTTTTTGCAAAAAACCAAAGCAACAGCAGTTCTCGTGAGCGTGACCACGCATTGAGGGATTTTTGGGTTTATTTGCAAAAAACAAAAACAACAGCAGATTGTCAAATTCCTAAATCCCTCTCCCCCCTCCAAGACCCTCCCTCCTCCTCCTCCTCCTCCTCCTTCCGTCTCCGAAACCCCTCCCTCAACAAGCTTCGCCTCCGCCGCATCTTTCTGACGGACTCATTTCCCCCTCCGAGCTCTCCCTCACCCTCTGCCGCCTCGGCCTCTCCGTCGATCCATCCGACCTCTCCCCCTTCCTCCTCCCCCACCCCCCTCTCCCCGACGGGAGCGTCCCCGACGGCCTCAACTTCGACGCCTTCCAAGCCTTCCACCAGTCCCTCGGCGGCGACGCCCTCCCGTGGTGCGA